>JBAMBL010002511.1:0-18737 GCA_037043405.1 Drosophila subquinaria | reverse complement strand
CAAGGAGAGAAGGAGAGAGTTGAGTTTGAGCAAGGACAACGTTAGAGCGACTTGCGGTTTTTGTTTTTCCAACCAAATTGCCACGCCAGATTGTGCGGCAGCAGCAGTTGCAAGTTGCAGTTTGCAGCAAAGATAAATAATCAATTAAAGCAGCGGTGTCCAAACACACACACAATCAAACAAAGCAGCCAAACGTTTTACTGCTTTACACTGAAAAAATCAAATGAAAGCGGCGACGTAGAGAGAGCAAAGCATCAGTTGCAGTGCATGATAAAAGTCTAGCGCGCTCTCTTTGAACGCAGCGCAGCGACTGAGAGCAGAGAGCAGCAGCCGATCAGATGCTTCGTGAGCGAACAAGCAACCGAAGAGGCGCATCGTAAGAGAGCAAGCCGCTCGAGTGGGCTATAAATAGAACACGCGTATTCTGTCTCTCGCTCTGTACGTGTGTCGACTGCGACGCTGGCAGAATTATGAGCTGGGATCAGTGTTGCCAACTCTTTAAGACATGAAAAAGCCAAAATAGCATTTGAAAAAAGGCGGAAAATACCTAAAAAAAAAATTTGTTGATAGCTAAAAAAAACGCTAGAGTAAAGGAACGATATTTTTATTGATTTAATCCAGTGTTTTTGGAATATTTTGATGCAAAAAAATTCTTCAAACAATTCTAGGAGTGAATGAAAAAAAAAAATTGGAAAGATCTCTACGCTAATATTTTTTATAACTTTTAAAAATTTGCTAAAAATTACTATTTTTACCCCTTTTTCCTCCTTCTCATACAAAAAGTGGCTTTTAAGCAATTTTCAAAAAATCATAAAATATACTAGCAAATTATTTTTCATATTTTTTACAATCACTCTTAGAAATGTTTTAAGATTTTTTTTACATCAAAATATTTTTTTATTGGGACCGAGAAAATAAGTTAAAAAATACACTTTTACAAAAAAATTAAGAAACTTTCCATGGGTACTTAAGTGGGTTATAGGAACTTTTAGCCTCGGTCTCAAACGGAATTTAAATGAATAGATGATACAAATTAAGATATCTGCATCCAATCTTTAATTCTATAGAGTGATTGTGACAAAGTTGGGGGTACGAAGACATTAGCTGCGACCACTGTGTATATTTTACGGATTTTCACCGATCGATTCATAAATTAGTGACGAGACTTTTCAAATGCTTTCATGCAGTTAAAAACGACAAACTTCTAGAATGCTCTTTTGGCTTATCGAATGTTTTTGTGCCATTCAAATGAAAAAAATACTACAAAGTGTTTACAGCGTGGCATCGTAAAACAATAAAAATATACGAATTTACCAGATGTTACTCAGAAAGCGTAAAATTATTTTTGAAGCTAGCAACAAATTCCCGCTACCCGCTGTTTTACAGTTTATCCCGCAAGCGCCAGTTTGCAGCCCACTAAATCATGTCCCGAAAATAGCTAAGTTGGCAACACTGGCTGGGATAGGCTTTAGGTATTTTGAGGACCACTGAGAGTATGCGTAATGCGTGCACGTAAATCAGCGACACTTTCGCAAACGCCTCCGCACAACGCGAACGCACAACGCGAACGCACTTACATCCAATTGCACAACCTCAATGCGATTCATTACCACACCACCCCACCCCACTCCATCCCACCTCGCTACCCACTCGAACTACCACTCATGAATTGCATACAGTGAGGCCAATAGTCATGTACTTCAGACATCAAATCTCACATTTCAAATCAGAGGATGCTTAACTAAAAATTTTAATTTTCGATTACGGTTGCGCTAAATCTAAAAAAATCCTCTTAACGAGATAGAAAGTCTAGTGACGAAAACATTTTTATAAGCAAAAATTTCAAATATCCATTTTTGTGACGAATAATATTAAGTTTTACAAAAAAGTAATATTTATTAGCTATTAAGTATTTAGCGCAATGTGCTGAGGGTTAAAAAAATTTATATGTACAACTCAATATTATTCGTCACAAAATTGGATATCAGAATTTTTGGGGTATGAAAATGTTTTCGTCACCAGGCTTTTACCTCGTAAAGATGATTTTTTTATAAGATCATAATTTTCGCCTAAATTCAAACTTAATATTAGTACAGTCATACATATTTCTCGCCGTGCACTTCTTGCTGCCCCAGTTCCTCCATTTTTGCCTTTGAACGCCTTTTCTGCCGTTTCTGGCATTCATTTTGTTGCATCGTTTGGGGCGTGCAACCGAGACGCGACGAGGCGCCACAAAAGCAGCCAAATAGCTGACATTGTTCAGAGTCAAAGCCAGCTGCAGTACAAAACGCTGACATGGCCATAACAAACTGCCAAGTGGGATGGAGATACCATAGAAAATGCACCGTGGAAACAGCTGGAAAACTGAAAACTTTATATTTTATATACCCTGGGCGGGTATATTAAGTTTGTTCAAAGTATGTAACGCGGCAGACCTCAAAAAGCATACACTCGACAATAAAACTATGCGAACACACTTTTTTTTAACTTTAACAGCTATTGTAAGTCAGATCTTCAAAATAAAAAAATATATTTTGAAAGGTCGTTTGAATTCCGTTTGAATGATGCAAAACTTTCCTTAATCCATTTGGTACCCATTCAAATATTCGAATTTTTGTGTACGTTTACATTTGAAACTTTTATCCTCGATTTTTTCAAAAACATATTTTGATGCAAAAAAATTCTTGAATCAATTCTAATTATTTTAAAAAATAGAAGTAAGTTTTAGTTAACTTGAGGTCAAGTAATGTCTATAAGACACCAACAAACAACAACACACAAACACTTGCCAAAAATGAAGGAGCATGGCTCGGTATACAGCTGTTTCAAGAGATGCCAATCTCTATCATCAGTACCGTTTGCTGACTTGACCATTGAAATAGTGACAACACTCTCTTGTTACTGACATAAACAGAAAACAAAAAACCAAAATTGTTATTGCAATAAAAATGCCGATGGCATTTGCACAATAACGACGGCAACAACAACACACAAAGGGCTAGATCAGCTTCACAGCTATTTTTTCACTTTTGAGACCTAAAATTCACAACTGGTTTTGGTTTCTCAAAAGTGACATTAGGCTGAGATCGCTGGTCAAGTCAGCATCTCTTGAAACAGCTGTATACCGAGCCATGCTCCTTGCATTTTTGGCAAGTGTTTTGTGTGTTGTTGTTTGTTGGTGTCTTATAGACATTACTTGACCTCAAGTTAACTAAAACTTACTTCTACAATATAGAAAGGTCACAAAAACAAACATTTTTATTTTAAAATATTTTTGCTAGTATTTTTTTTTATAATTTTTTGAAAATCCTAAAAATGTCTACTTTAACCCCCTTTTCCTACTTTTCACACAAAAAGTGGCTTTTTAGCAATTTTCAAAAAATTATAAAAAATACTGGCAAAAATACTGCATTTCCCAGGGGTAACTTAAAAGGTTTGTTAGTTGTCGTGGGGTCGTGGGTTCGATTCCTGGTTTGGTCAACCAATTTTTTTCGTTAATTTAATTGTTTTTACTTTAAGTACATTTTTAAAATTTATAGAAATAATGCGAACTGGTTAAAATCACTTATTTATGTATGTATATCCAAAATATTGGAATGATATCATCTTTTATTTATTCATGACTGTAATCATAAAGAAAACTATGTACAATTTTTGAACACCTGAAAAAAGATGAGCCCAGGCATATTTTTGAAATTTTTAAATTGCAAAAATGAATTAAATAATTAAAAAAAATAAAAATTTAAATTTTAGACAAATTTCAAAAATGTTATAAAAACTTAAAAACTTTGAATTACGTCAAGAATTTAGAAAAATGTTAACAAAATGTTTAAATATATAAAATTTTTATATTTTTGTAAAACATTTTAAATTAGAAAATGAATTATAAATAAATAAGAAACATTTAAAGTGTTCACATTTTTGAGAAAGATTTAAAATTTGTATTTTGTAGAGTGTACATCCTTTACACACACACACACACACACACACACACACACACACACACACACACACACACACACACACACACACACACACACACACACACACACTAACACTCACACTAACACAAGTGTTATTCAAGCGCAACATTTCCTTCTAGATGCACGCGAAAAGATGCAAAGAAAAGTGCATTCGAGCGTCATTCATCCATCCTCAGTTCCATCCCCATCCTCATTCTGAGTCTCTTCCTCATTCTCAGGCTGTCATTCTCAGTTATGCCATCCTCTCATTCTCATTCTCATTGTTGTTGTTGTTGCTTTTCGCCCGCTGCAGTTGCGATCTTGTCGCTATATTTATAATAAATATGCACTGGCTGCGTTCAGTCAACCAGTCAGTCATTTATTCATTCACTCAGACACTCACTCACCCACACACACACTCACTTTATTCTCACACACACTCGTTCGTATTCATTCATTCAGTGCAAATGGCGCTGCTTTGTTGGTCGCTCATTTTGGGTTCAGTTAACTAATGTTTGTAGCCTGAACCTTGAGAATAAATATGTATATGTACAATATATGTATATATGTATATAAAACACACACACACACACACAATTTTAGACATGGGTAAGAGACGTCATCGACTTGTCAGCAAGGAAAGAAAAACATTGACACCCAAATAGATGAAAAATCTTGGCCACAAAGCATACATACTATATACAACATATTGATAGTAATGCAGGCAAGAGTAATCTGTACAATAGGGTGTCCCTTATTTGGTCAAAGTCAATATTTTTAAACGCATACGGGCTAGTTCTGTTCATTAGGTCCTAACGCAGCTCGGAAATAAATTTTTACCTCAATCGGAGTATGATAACCCGTGCCGACTTGGCTCGGAAAATTTCAAAATTATATGGGACAAAAAAAAAAAAAATTTTTTTTTTTAATTTTTTATTTTTTTATTTTGTTCATTAGGTCCTAAAGAACTCAAAACCAAGTTTTCACCTTGATCGGAGTACGATAACCCATTCAAATTTGCATCGAAACATGAAAAAACAGTATTTTAACAGTGATTATACATTTTTCGATGATTTTTCATGTTTTGATGCAAATTTGAATGGGTTATCGTACTCCGATCAAGGTGAAAACTTTGTTTTGAGTTCTTTAGGACCTAATGAACAAAATAAAAAAATAAAAAATTAAAAAAAAATTTTTTTTTTTTTTTTGTCCCATATAATTTCTGAAATTTTCCGACCTAAGTCGGCACGGGTTATCAGTACTCCGATTGAGGTAAAAATTTATTTCCGACTGCTTTAGGACCTAATGAACAGAACTAGCCCGTATGCGTTTAAAAATATTGACTTTGACCAAATAAGGGACACCCTACTGTACAATAAATAATGTACACAGAAAAAAAAATGCCATTCTAAAATCAAGTATAAAATACTTAATTTAAGCTCGCATTTTTAAAGTATGTATTCCGGATTAAGCTGAATAATCAAGCATGTATCGGGATTAAAATGGGAAAATACACATTTGCTGAGCGCGAGAGGAAAATTCTCTCTCGGCCTCTCTCATTTCAACCGGTCCGGTGGCTCAATGGTTAGAGTCGCCGACTCCAGTTTGAAAAAAATCTGGGTTCGATTCCTCCCGTCAGTTAAAAAAAAAATTGGAAAAAATAAAAAAAATTTAAAAAAATATTTATTAAAAAAAATGTTTAAAAAAAATGTTTACAAAAATCTTTAAAAAAAATCATCATAAAAAAAAATTTAAAAAAAAAAGTTTAAATGTAAGGAAAAACATTATAATTAATACAAATTTTTTACCCTGATTTTAAGAATTTCAGGATTGAATTCGGGATTGAAAAAATCAAGTATTTCATACTTGGTTTAAGTAAATCCGAGATTACCCCACTTCTGACATAGTTTCAGATTGAATTCGGGCTAAATATCCCGGATTTTTTTTCTGTGTATGGGCGATTCTCCAATGTCGAATGCGACATAAAAAACATATGCCAGTCATCATAATCACAAAATTTTAAATCATGATTGCTAATCGCTGCCGTTCACCAGAATAATCATGCAAATTTCATTGTTCTGGTGAACACGGCCAATTCCTGTATAGCTCACAGTTTTTGTTTTAGGCAATTTGTTTTGTAGCCTTCTTTGATGAGCTAACATATTGAATTCCTCACATTATGGCAGACCAAAATGCCAAAGAAGCTCATAATTCTGCCAGCGCCGCAGCCAAAACAAGAGCAGAGAGACAGAATACGAGTGTTCTATTTATAGCACACTCGGCGGCTTGCTCTCTTACGATGCGCCTCTTCGGCTTCTTGTGCTCTCACAAAGCATCTGATCGGCTGCTGCTCTCTGCTCTCAGTCGCTGAGCTGCATTCAGTGAGAGAGCGCTAGACTTTTATCATGCACTGCAACTGTTGCTTTGCTCTCTTTGCGTCGCCAGCTGCAACGAAGCGTCAGCTCGAATCTGCATTCATTTCATTTTTTCAGTGTAAAGCAGTGAAACGTTTCGTTGACTTCGCAATGCTTGATTGTGTGAGTTTGAACAGCACTGACTTAAAGCGACTCATGCCTCTGTCTGTACTTTCTTGCATGTGTGTGTGTGTGTGTGTGTGTGTGTGTGTGTGTGTGTGTGTCTTTAGTGCGCCTTTTTGTTATATAATAGAAAATCCTTAATAACATTTTCTTTACAATTGTGCACAGTCGTCAAGTAAGATGTCGAGTTGAAAAGAGTGAGAGAGATAGAGAGATAGACGGAGTGCAAGTGAGAGGTGGCTAGTAAAGAGGATAAGATTTGTGCTAGAACAACATACACACACACACACACACACACACAAGTCTTTTTACAAGTTTTTCGCCTCTTGAGTCGCCATCGTCACTCGCTCGTAAACATTTCACGCTTTGCCAAGCAATAAGTTTTCTTTTTCTATTTTTCACTTTATACCTCTCTCCCTCTCTGTCTCTTTCTACCTCTCTCTCTCTCTCTCTCTTTCGACATTTCGCACTGTTTGCTCTGTCAGTTTACTGTATTTGTTTTTAGCCAGGCCAGGACTTTTGGCTTCTGCTCCAGGTGCTGGTCAAGCTTAAAAAAAGCCAAAAAAAAATAGAAAAAAATAGAAAAAATATAGCTAAAACCAACAACAAACAAGCCAAAAGGGGTGAAAGTCAAATTCCATGGCAACTGATGCTTAAACGCATTTGTATAACCGGAACAAGGATGTTGCTAACTTGGTTATGGCTATGGTTATGGCCATGTCTGCCTGACCCGAAACGAGTACTCGTACACTGAAAAAAAAAGACTACCTTCTTAAATCAACGAACATTCATCTTAAATATTTTGTTCTTGAAATACGAATATTTTAAGACCAAATTACTAAAACTCAGAATTTTAAGCTTGAAAATCGTAAGCTCTTAATTTAAGAATAAAATTCTCAAATTTAAATATTTTTTTTTAGTTTTACTAAAACTAAGAATATTATTCTAAAAAATCTTAAGTTTTTAATATAAGAATACAAATCTTAGATCTTAGATCTTTTTCTCTTAAAATAAGAACAAAAATCTTAAAGTTTTGTCACTTTTTGAGACTTATAATTCACAACTGGTTCTGGCGACAAGTTTAACTAAAAATTACTTCATTCTTCTTAAAATTTTAAGAAACTTAATCTTTATTTGAGATTTTTTGTCTTAAGTATTCAAAACTTGTTGGTCTATAAATATAAAAATATATAATCTTAAATAAATAATAAGTTTTATTTTGTGGTCTAGAAAATATAAGAATTTATGATCTTAAAAATAAGAACTTGATCTTAATTGAAATGTTCCTAGAATCAAGATGTGTTTTCTTACTTCAAGATTTTCATGTGCTCGACGCATTTTTTAGACCAAAGTTCTTAGTGCTGAGACCGCAATCTTGATTCAAGATTCGTTTTTTCTCTCAGTGTAACACACACACACACTCACACTCACACACTCAGAGTTGAGTCTTAAGTGAATGTTGGTCCGCTGAATGTTGATTTACTTGCGACGCAATGCAGTTGTTTGTCTAATGAATCAAGTGAGTGTGAGTGTATTCACTGATGTGTATTCACTCATGCTTTTATATTTTGCGTATTTAAGTTGAACAGTGAACTTCAACTTAATTTGAACATTTTTCGTGGAATGAATGAAATGTATGCAAACGAATATTGTGAATGCACTCACTCAATTGAATGCTTGCCAGCTATTTTAATTGAATACCTACACTCATGAATTCATAACAATTTTAAAACAAACAAATTAAAAAATCAAATGCATTCACATTAAAATACGAATACATAAAAAAAAATGTATTCGTACCAATGAGTACTCACATTTTCATTAACTTGCATCACTCGCACATTTTTCAATACGTATACTCACAAATTATTGATTAAGCTCATAAATAGATTCACATGCTGAATGAATACACTCGTAAATACACTAATTAACTTGAAATGCTAGCAAATATTTGAAACTCACTCATGAACATATTATTGTATTCATTTTTGAGAATTGAATATACTCATAAATACATTGACATGAGAAATGAATGCACTCATGAATACGCCTATATAAGTCGGTTATTAACTTATATACAAAATAAATTTAGTATTATGTATCTATGAGTATACACTCATGAGTACACTCACAGAACAAATGAATGTACTCATGAATACTTTTAGATTTGCCTTGATTTTTCTTCAAACAGCTTGGATAAGCTGTAAATTCAATTTATGAGTGCACTCACAAATTTGAAATGAATATTGATTTATCAAACCTCGTTTTTTTTTTTGCTATTCAAAACTTCGGAGCTTATCAAAATTCGAGTGTAGTCGAGTGCTCCCAACTATAGGATACTCATTACCTATTTAAAAAAAAAAAAAAAAAATTTATTGCATACCTTGAGGCACTTACATTACTTAAAGCCTTAAATCAGACATTACTATCGTTCTATTTGTCCGATCTTGTTGCGATTTAGTGAGATATTAGCTTATAATAATAGATTATGTCTAGGACCAGTACGCAGCTCGTACAGCACGTGAGCTGCGTACTATGCAATATAAATCAAGCTAAATGTACGCTAAATTTAAGCCAAAAAAACAAAATGGATGAGGAAACCACAACAGCCAGAATCGAGAGAGTCGCAATCTCTCAATTGGCATCTCGATGCTTCGCCACAAATGAGGGGCATGTGTTATGTGGCATGTGGCATGCTGCATGTGGCATGAAACGAGGTTGCCACTCAATAGCCGCCTCAATAATCCTGTCCTGTCATTGTTCGCCGTCATTAGGCGATAAATTGACCTTCACGCATGCTGCGATTGCGTTTCCGAGTGGAGTGGATTGGATTGGGTTGGGGTGGCTTTTGATAGTAGGAGACTACACTCAGAAAAATATGGGTTATCGAATTGAAAGCCCAAAAAAAGTAACAAAAAACATTGCGAAAATGGCACAAACGTGATTTTTGGGACGCACTATCAAGGAATAGAACACATTTTCATTTCAAATCTTTATCTTTTCAAATATTTTCAACTTTTAATCGGAGACTGTTATGAATGCTAATTTCAACTAATCGAAATCAATGTGAAGGAAATATGCTACAGTTAAAATTTGTTGGTAATTTTATGATTTCTGGTATATTTTTCGTATTTTTAGTATCAATTGGTATTTTTTTTGTCAATTATTACAACATTATTGCAACAGAATATAGAAGAAAACTTAAAAGAATATAGAAAAAGTCGGATCCTTAAATTCGTCCTTAAAGAACCTATGAAAAAAGAACATATATATATATGTATATATATATATTTTATATACAGTCCCCGGCACAAGTATTTTGGCACCATTTAAAGTTAATTCTACTCATAGTTTGAACTTTATTCAAGCAAAGTTTGACATCAATGGGAAAAGTCATTCGAATACCTTTTGAATAACATACAATTTTTTTTTAACCCATTATGTACCCATTGAAATTTTCGAATTTTTGTAAACGTCTAATTTTTCAACTTTTTTTTTCGATTTTTTAAAAACAATGTTTTGATGCAGAAAGTTTCTTTAAACAATTTAATAGTGACTACAAAAAAAAAATTTTCAATTATCTCTTCGCTAGTATTTTTAATAATTTTCTGAAAATGGCGAAAAAGGCACTTTCGCAATTTCGTAACTTTAAAATAAAAATTTGAAAATAATTGTTAATTTGCAATTCTTATTTTAAAAATAAAAGTAAAGGGCCCTGCTTTTATTTTGTAATTTTTTATAATCAAAAATTGAAAACCCAAAATACGAAACAGAAAAAGTTTTTAGTTACAAATGAGAAGATAGATTTGGAATCTAGACCCATTTCTCAGAAATGGAATTTGTCAAAGATTACGTAAGTATTGACATCGGTTTGCTCGACAAATTTGTAAATTGACCCGATCCAATGTTCGTGCCTGAATTTATACCGTTTTGTTCTTACAATTTTGTAATGTTTTTTTTTTTTTTTACAACTATGTCTAAAACGATCTTTTGAGTTTTTTCATGCATGCGTCTTATAATTCTTAACTCAAATGATTTTTGATTTTTTTCTGATTATTTTTGAATAATTGATTATTTCTGATTTTTTGAAATCGTAATCATTAAATAATTGGGCAAAACCGAAAATTGTCGTAATTTAATCATTAGTTCGACTTTTAAACAAAAATAATCTAACTACTAATGATTATGATTACTAATCAGTATTTAACAGGTATGGTTTGAATATTCTCAGTTTAAGTGCAGAAATCTTGAGTTTTTTGCGCTGAGTGTAGTGATGATTCGTGGGTGTTGATTGCTTGCTGCATATAAGCCGGGCCACTTGTATCTAAATATCCATACACACACAGGCACACACACAGGCACACACACACACACACACACACAACAACTTGAGCTTGTGCCACAATTCCATTTCCACATTTTGTGGGCATGCTCAAGACGTCATACATATGTATGTATGTGTGAATGTGTGTGTGTGTGTGTCTGTGTGTGTGTGTGTGTGTGTGTGTGTGTGTGTATTCAAACTATCACAATATGCTTTGAATGTTAAATCCTTGCCGTGCCTTTGCCTAATGCTTATTTCATAATCTACCTGTTATTGACCTCATTTTCTATTTACCATACATACATACAAACAAACATACATACAAACATACAAACATATATACATACATACATACATACACTCATGCATTGAATTTGTTTACATATATTCATTTAGCATTCAGTTAACCAAAGACTCGTCAGTCATAACTAAAGATTCATATTTAAAACTCATACACATATAGGTTTTCAAGTGAATTTGTCGAGTACTCGTCTCTGTGAGTATATGAGTGTGTTATGAGTACTCAACACTAAGTGAATCATTTAGTTCACCGAGTTTTTGCCGATTTCACTTCAATTATTTCCCTCGACAAAATAATATGTATTTTAATAAAATATTACGATATTTCATTTGTTAAATTTTTCAAATTTTCAAGCGAAATCGTTTACTGGAATCTCTGTTAAATCTTCTATCGATTAATGCGAGTCACAGCAAAAAATAAATGAAACCTTTGAAATTATCAATTATTTAGAAAATGTATTGCTTCATTTTCAATAGAGCTTGCATTTTTGGAGTTTTTAATGCGAATTTATTTACTGGAATCTCTTGAAAATCTTCTATCTATAAATGCGGCTTACGAAATGAAAATCAATGAAACCTTATTAGTTTTCAAAAGCATTTGGATTTTGATAATTTGTTTTCAATTGAGTTTGAATTTTTAGCGTTTTCAAAGCGAAATCATTTACTGGAATCGACTCAAAACCTGTTCTCATTTCATGCACTTCAGTTGAAATCCTACAAAAATTTTCAAAGGTATTTTTTGTTAATTTGTTTAATTTTTTGTCTTCTGCTATAAAAATTTCAATTCTGATTTTTGAAGCTTGAATTTTTGGAGTTTTTAGCGCAAAATTGATTACTGGAAATTCTTGAAAAATCTTCTATCAATAAATGCGGTTTACAAAACAAAAAAAACTGGTAAACTTTTTAAATTTTCAATGGTTTCAAGGTTTTAATGCTTCATTTTTAAATGAGTTTGCATTATTGGAGTTTTTAAAGCGAAATCATTTGCTGGAATCGACTGAAAACCTGTTCTCGACTAATGCACTTCCTTTCCTGAAACCTTTCAAAAATCAATAAAAACCTTTAAAATTTTCAAAATTATTTGGATTTTGATAATTTATTTTCAATTGAGTTTGAATTTTTGCAGTTTTTAATGCGAAATCATTTACTGGAATCGACTTAAAACCTGTTCTCCATTAATGCACTTCAGTTGAAACCAGGGATTAAAACCCTAACCGAAACCGTAACCTTTAACCGGTAAATACCGATTGAAATTTTTCATTTGACCGAAACCATAAAACCGAAACTCTGTAAACCGATATAACCGTTTAGTAACTGTTTCATTTAAAAGTGTTAATTTCGGTTCTTTATACATCCAAAAAATAAAATAAAAACTTTTTTTCAATTTTTATTTCCAATTTTGAAAGTTGAAAAAAGTTTTGTTTTTCATTGTAATTTTAAAAATTGCAAATAAGAGTTATGGTGTAGCTTTTAAATACTATTTTAAAAGCATGATTTATTTTCAATTTTTATTATCAAATTTTAAAAAACAAGCTAAAAACAATCTAAGACGAAACATTTTGAACTGTTTCGATTTTTTCTGACTCTGATATTTTGTTATTAGTTTTGTATTTTATTTTTGATTTTCTTTTATATTTTCTTTTTTAATTTTAATTTTATTGTTTTACTTTGAATTTTTATTTGTGATATTCATTATCGAATTTTCATAGCACTAAATAAGCGCAAATAAAATTAATTTGTTACATGAAATATTAAAATTGTTAAAATGTAACTAAACTAAGAACATCAAACTGAAGAATATGTGAAAAAAAAGGTGTGAATGAAATATTAAGAAAGTAATGCCTATTTAATTATTATTATTATATTATTATTATTATAATTTTATTTTTGAAAATAAACTTTATTATTTGTGAACCGAAACCTTACCGGTATTTCAAAACCGAAACATACAAAAACCGGTTCACCGTTACGAAACCTTTATTCAAAGATTTTGCGTAACCGATAGCCGAAAACCTAAATGCGAAAATAACCCAAACCGTAACTGAAACCGATATTCGTTTCGGTTTTAATCCCTGGTTGAAACCTTTCAACAAATTTCAAAGGTATTTTGTGTTCAATTTTTTTTGCCATGAAAATTTCAATTCTGATTTTCAATTAACTTTTCGCAAAGAATCGCAAAATGCCTGATGAAGTTAAGAGACTTAATGCCTTTGGTTTTTGAAGCTAGATTAATTTGAAGTTCATTTTGTGGAAGATGTGGAAGGAATTGGATGCGATTTAATGCAATGAAAACTGGCGTGACCATATGCTCTGGATATTCAGAATAAGTGTGTGTGTATGTGTGTGTGTGTGTGTGTATAGATGTGTGTAGATGTGTGTAGGTGTGTGTGTGTGTGCCTCTATTGTTGAACAAGACTCGATTGCAACAATTACAACAACAATGCCTCTCGCCTCTCTCTCTCATTCGCCCATTTGCAGCAAATGTCGAGAAGTTGCGCACGGTAAGAGTGTGAATGTGTGTGTGCAAGTAAGTTTATTGTTCACACACACGCATACACACACACACACAGTTCAGTGTGCGTGTTCAATGGCAAATACACAATGGAGCCAACCAAGTACCGTTACATTCCCCTTTCCGTTCCGTTCCTTTCCCTTACCCTTTCCCTTGCCCATTCATGTTGAAATTGCAATGTGCAACAGCCGTGTCCTCATCTCTGTCAGACCTTTACACATTTCTCTCTCTCTCTCATTCTCCACAAATCCCAGTCCACAATTTTTCTCTTTATGTCATTTTTCACCTTTTTAGTCCATTTTCAATGACTAATTTCACTTTTTCGTAGTTAAATCCTTTTTTGCCTGTTCTCAAAATTGAATTCGCCATTTCAAGTGTGTTCAACAAATCTCTATAAATATTTTCAGTTATTCTTAGATGTCAGCGATTTAAATTTATGGATTTTAATTTTCTATAAATTAAAAATTCAATAAATTTTATATTTTATTAAACTATTTTTCAAGTAAAAAAATTTGACTGACACACACTTTTTTTTCAATCTAAACAAAATAATTAATTTTGCGTTTGTTTCTTATGTGATTAACAAAATAATTCCAAATTTAGTTGTTTTTTTTTGCATTTTTATTTAATTTAAGAAATAATTGAATTTCATTGCATATTTTTACATTTGCTTTGGCCAGTTTTGAGATATGTAGAACACGTCTTTAATTGCACATTCTACACAAAATGTGTTGCATAGTTTTAGGAGATGATGAACACGCAACGCACATTCTAAACCAAAGGTGTCCAAAATGCCTAAAGCCTTTTTCATGGAATCGAAGCTCATCATTCTGCCGGCGTCGCAGCCGACACACGAGCAGAGAGAGAGAGGAGAGACAGAGAACGCGCTTGTTCTATTTATAGCACACTCTGTGGCTTGCTCTCTCACGATGCGCCTCTTCGGTTGCTTGTGCTCTCACGAAGCATCTGATCGGCTGATGCTGTCTGCTCGCAGTCGCTGCGCTGCGTTCAATGAGAGAGCGCTAGACTTTTATCGTGCACTGCAACTGATGCTTTGCTCTCTTTACGTCGCCAACTGCAACGATGCGACAGTTCGAATATGCTTTCATTTCATTTTTGCAGTGTAAAGCAGTAAAACGTTTCGTTCACTTCGTTTGATAGTTTGATTGTGTTGGTTTGAACAGCACTGTTAGTTTGAACAGCACTGGCCTAAACGGTTTGACATCTAATTGGGCACGCGATTTATTGATTTATTTTCAGTTTCAGTAGCTTCTCCCCGTGTCACCTTCTGTTTGTTTGAGTAATTGTTTAAATTGGATAAACGGAGTCAAGGCTGTGAAATTGTTCCACACCAAGTCTGATTACAAATTGAAGACTTGAATTTGTCGATAGTTCAAATGTCCAAATGACTTTGAAATTTTGTATACTGTTAAATTTAGTTTTTAATAAAGTATTTTACTCAGAAAAACACATGTATATTTGTGACACTTACTTCTGGCCTCGGTTTTGTATCATTTTCATATCTTTTTTGTGTTGTGCGGTACTCAAAAACATGAAGAACTTACCTAAAATGAGAATAAATAAAAAATTAAATTAGTACTTTATTTTTGGAGCATATTAATATGATATTATATATGAAATATCTTAACAATAGAATTAAATGGAAGCAATTATTGTTTAATTTGATGCATTTGAAGGTTAATCCCGTTTTTTTATAAATTTTAAATTTTAAATTCAAATATTTGCAATGTTCTAGAAATAAATTTTTAGTATTTTGAGCCCATTCAAAAAAGGGAAAATTTGTAATTAATTACAAGTATTGCTAACAATCTAAGCTTAGTTAAATTACTCGATTTTAGAAAAATAATACTAATATATAAAAATCGTTCATCATTGTTATTTATGAATTGCAGTGAAAGCATTTTTAGCTCGCACTTGAAACAGTTTGTAAGTCACTGGACAACAACAGGACATGGAACAGATGCTACAAAAGAAAACAAGTTTTCAATTATTTATGTTTGTGCCTTCAAGTAACTAGTTAAAAACTAGTTGAAAAAACTTGACACATTCAACAAGCACTTGAAATACGCTTCGTATTTCGTAATTTGCACTTTTCGAATTAGATGCAAATAAATGCCAGATATTCATTTCTCTTTTGCAGCTTATAAATTGTGCAACTTGTTGTGTTTATTCTGAATGCAACGAGGTAAGAGAAAGAGAGAGAGAGAGAAGAGAGGGGGGGGGGGGGGGGGGAGAGAGAATAAGTAGAAGTTTACAAGTTGTGGCAATGTAATTGAAAATATGTTTCAGTTCCTAAAGCATGCGGAATATAATACTATACTTCTTATCCTTATCCATTCATAGTCCATATGCCAGCACCTAGTTTTCTCTCCTTCTCTTTCTCTTTCTCCTTCTTCTTCTTCCTATGCCCGTTACTTGAAAATTAAGTAAAAGGGTATATTGCATTAGTTGCAATCAGGGAAAAATATGATTACATTAATAATACAAAAAATGATCAGGGGTTCCACAGAAATCGCTTTCGCTTGAGTTTCACTAAAATTTGTATGAAAATTAAGTGAAATTCAAGGGAAAGCGATTTCTGTGTCACCCCTGAATAATTTAAAAAGACATTAATTTCTTAATGTTTCATTAATTTCTTAATTTGTATGAAATTTAAGTGAAATTCAAGGGAAAGCGATTTCTGTGTCACCCCTAAATAATTTAAAAAGACATTAATTTCTTAATGTTTCATTAATTTCTTAATTTGTATGAAATTTAAGTGAAATTCAAGGGAAAGCGATTTCTGTGTCACCCCTGAATAATTTAAAAAGACATTAATTTCTTAATGTTTCATTAATTTCATAATTTGTATGAAATTTAAGTGAAATTCAAGGGAAAGCGATTTCTGACATTTATTTCTTAATGTTTCATTCACACAATTATTTTACATATCAATCGAAATTAAAAATAAAAAAGAAAGTCAAAAATATAATGCAAAACTAATAACAAAATATCAAAGATCACAAACAAGACTTACTATATGAGTCAAACAAATAGAAACAGCTCAAAATTTTTGCAATTTCAATTATTTTTAACTGTTTTTTCTAAATTTGTATAACAAAAATTGGAAATAAAACATGCTTTTAAAATTGCATTTAAAAGTTTTACAATAACTCTTATTGGCAATTTTTAAAATAACAATTTAAAATACAACTTTTTTCAATTTAAATTATAAAAATTGGAAACAAAATTTTAGTTTTGGATGCATGAAAACCCGAAGTAAAACCCATATAAATAAAACGGTTACTAAACGGTTATTTCGGTTTACAGAGTTTCGGTTTTAAGGTTTCGGTCAAATGAAAAATTTTACGGTTTTCAATCTCAATCGGTTTTTACCGGTTAAAGGTTACGGTTTCGGTTAGGGCTTTAATCCCTTGTATGTAACAGGCAGAAGTAAGAATCTCCGACCCTATTAAGTGTTAATGTAACCTGATCAGCATCAGTCTGTCTGTCTGTCTGTCTGTCTGTCTGTTCGAGCTTCTTAGCATTTTCTATTATTGTAAGCTATCATTCTACCAAATCTCAACAAAATCGGTCAAAGAGAACGGTTGTTATGGCTGTTTTAAAACTTCAAGCCAATGCAACTGCCTAAAAGTATGCAATACAATTTTTTTCGCTTTTTTTTTTTAAATAAGTAACGGGTATGCTATAGTTGGGAACTCGACTCTAGCCTTTTCCGCTCCTCGTTTCTTCAAAGCTGTTTCCTTTGGGCTACACGACTGCAACTTTCTGTGAGTATATTGAACATTCCAATACAACAAACAATGGCAAGAGCAGCCAAAGAAAACAAAAACAAAAACAAAAAGAACAAACACAGGCCGCAACAATGCAAGCAATGAGAGTTGCAAGTTTTACACTATAGACACACACACACACACACACACACACACATCTAGTATATAAAGACAAAAGTTGTCAGTGCAAAAAGCGGCAAAAAACGTCCAGAGTTCGCTTGAAAACTTTGATTTTTATGCCCGAACATCAGAAAAACCACCTCAAAATTCCCCACAATTCCTATACAATTTCATTATTAACAATTCCCAGAAACACAAAAAAAAATAAATGTGTACACATGTCCATTACACACTGTGAATATGTACTTCAATTAAAATTTTCATGTGGAATTTCATATGGAAAGTTCAGCCTGAATTTTATTATGGGCATTTCCAGAAAAGGTAAAATTGATCAAAAACTCACATCTTGTGAAATTTTCTTCCAAAAATTTATTCAAGTTATTTACTCAAGCAATATACGCTAGAAGAAATTCAAAAGGATGAACATATAGATTCTATATTGGAATAAATTCAGTTTTTCTATATTTTTGGCCATTTTCTTAAAAATAGACTTCCAAAATGGACCGTTTGTATTCTATCGATTACACTAAGTGCGAGAGTAAGATTGTAACATAAATTTTAAAACATAGAAATATATTGAAAGTTTAATTCAAAACAAGTTTTATAAGCTGTTTTCGATATATCGAATAAAATTTGATGAACAAATTCTTGGCACAAACTAGGTGGAAATCTTGTCACGTTCGCGATGTCGCGTTACAAATTACTAATAAAACTTGTAAAATAAATAAAATTATAGTAACATATCAAAATTATTTCTAAAATGGAAAACTACATTATTTTATGATAGTTTAAGAGTAATTTCTTCCAAATTACTCGCCACATTTCGCAGACTTTCGCATTTGGCAAGATGAACTCAAACATGACTTCCATTTTTGGTCGCGTTCGCGATGCATTGTTTTCTATAAATAATTTGAAAACGACAAGTCTTCAATGCTTGTCTTATATAATAAAAATAGTGTTGATAAAATGCAATAAACAGTTGAGAAAACATTTTGGAAAATGTCAACTTTTGCCAGAGGGGGCCTCCGCCCCCTGCTCAATTCGCTCGCCAACACCCTGCTCGCTTCGCTCGCAAAATTAAAAAAAAACGTCCTTAGTTGTGCGATTCAACAAATTTATATAATACTAGGGGGCTCCGCCCCCTGCTCGCTTCGCTCGCCAACCCCCGCTCGCTTCGCTCGCAAAATT
>JBAMBL010002510.1:0-61576 GCA_037043405.1 Drosophila subquinaria | reverse complement strand
TAGTACGCTGAAATTCTGTGATTGGGATGCTTTGTTATCGATACAACAAATCGTAATCAACAGAACACACGATTTAAAAATAAATAGGACAAAATTAATAAGGAAACCACTTTATAAATATTAATTTGGTTTTTTTTTTTAAACAAAATGCAAAGAAGACGTTGGATTCTGCGTATTTTTAAAGAAAATGGTGACAAAAAGTGCTTTAATCTTTCTCATATAAATTATTCAATGTGCATACAATATTGGCTAAGTTATTGATTAATGCAACATATCATCTATTATTTAAATCTGGCCTTTTGTTGTGTTGATTACCATTACATTAAGCATTTTGCACCAAACTGTTTTGAATTTTTTAATAAATAATAAAAGCTTTGACAAAATAAGAAATAACAACAATTTTGCATTAAAAATTTCATCAAAGCGTTCACCAGAAGCCCATCAAAAAATTGTTGATTTCTGATACATGATAACTGATTATGATACATGATTCTGGTGAGCACGGCCATTCACTTCTCTTTTCAATCAGTTATCTCTATCGAAAATAAATAAAATTAATCACTGTTTTTGGTAATTAGGTCCAGTAATCAATTTAAAAGAAAAGTCCCTCATGATAATTTCTCCAGTTCATATAAATTAATCTTTTATCTCCCCATAACTACTCCACTTGTTTTCAAAAAGTTTTCTTAACAAAAAGATTCTAGTTATTATAAATAAATCCACATTACTCTGGATAATTAAATGCAGTAATTAAAATAAAGTGAAATTTCTAATGATAATGATAATTGCTCAAGTTCCAACAGATCTTTTGTCCCTTTATCCATCAAGGTCTCGTTCCCATTTTCAATCTACGCTATGTAGTTCATAAGTTGAGACCTTCTGGGACCCAAGTTGAACTTGTCTAATGCAATTGTTGTTCTTCATGTTGTTGTTGTTGTTGTGTTGTTGTTGTGTTGTTGTTGTGCTCATTTCAAGAGCTAATTGTTCTTGTTAATGTTGCTTCAAATTAAAAATAAAAAAAAGAAGGAGGAAAAGAGAAAGAGAAAGAAGAACAAATCGTGCATTGTCCGTAAAAAGGGTCACAAGCTGTGCTTATTTTTATTTTTATTTTCATTTTATTTTTGTCCTTTCTGCTTTGTATAGTATTTTCGTTTTTGTTTGTTTCCTTGTGTTTCTTTTGTTTGTTTTTTCCGCCATTTTGTTTATTGTGTTTAGACATTGTTTTCAAGTTGATATTTTACAGCAGCCGCTTTTGGCTTTTTCTACCAGTTAACAGTGGTCACTGTGTGTGTGTGTTTGTGTGTCAGTGTGTGTGTGTGTTTGTGTTTATTCTCTTTTTATGCTTTTAGTCAGTACAGTTAGCCGCTCATTTAAACTCTTGGCTCTTAGCTGATTTCATTGTTTTTAATGAAACTGACAGTAGTCAAAGTTGTTTTTGTTGTTTGCTTTTACCGCTCGCTTTGCATTGTCACCCGCATTTTGTCCGCCTCTATGTGGCATCTCTGGCTTTGCAGATAACGCACCATTTGTTTTCCTCTGGTCATTCGCTTAAGCCAATTTAAGTTGCCTCAAATAAATTAGCTGTATTTTACTTTTAACGAGAGCAATGAACAACAGCAACAACAACAACAACGACGACGACGAAAGCTGAAGACAACTTTAAATCAAATGTTAAGGAAAAATAACGCTTAATTATTTTATAAACATTACTTTGGGATTCATCTTGCGCTACTTATGCATCGTAACGATCTCAAAGTCTGATAATAAATTGGCTATTTGGCTGGCGAGCACACAACATCCTCGATAGTATAGTGGTCAGTATCCCCGCCTGTCACGCGGGAGACCGGGGTTCAATTCCCCGTCGGGGAGAGATGTAAGAATCTTTTTTTTTATTTTTTATTTAAAATATAGAATCTTTCTTTTTATTTTAAATATTTTTTAACATATTTATAGCCATATATTGCATTCATTTTTGAAACAATCCACTTTGCTTGCATTCACATAAATTCTAATATTATCCCAAAAGTATGCTTTATAAAATAAACCAAGAATATTATTATTTTAATTATACCTTCTTCTTGCATTAGATATTTTAATAAATACTAATATATTTAAATGTAAAATACCATTAAATTTATTAATCTTCATTTTAAAATACTGTTTTAAACATTAAAAAAAAATTATCACATCTCCCCGACGGGGAATTGAACCCCGGTCTCCCGCGTGACAGGCGGGGATACTGACCACTATACTATCGAGGATGTTGAAGAAGGTCGGACAAAATATCTTCTCAAAATCAAGCAGTTGTAGTTCTAACGCTACTTTTTTTTTTTTTTTTAATGACGGAAAGTATATATTTTTGCGTTTCATTCCGAAGAACTTAAAAACACATGTTTGACTACATTGACGGGGGGAATCGAACCCAGCTTTTTTTTTCAAACTGGAAGTTCTACTTATGTGACAGGTCGGCGACTCTAACCACTGAGCTACCAGACCACACGTTCTAACGCTACACATGAAATAATTCAACATCATCTGTAATTTCAGTCTTTTTTGTTTGTTATTTTTCTTGTTTTAACAACCTCACCAAAGTTTTTCTTTCAAATAAAAATCTGTCTTATCTAATAAAATAAAAGCAAAGAAAAGTCTTCAATTTTGTAATACTTTATAAAATTAAATTTTTGAGAAAAAAAAGAATTATTACAACTCTCCCCGACGGGGAATTGAACCCCGGTCTCCCGCGTGACAGGCGGGGATACTGACCACTATACTATCGAGGATGTTGAATTCCGCTAGTCCAACTGCTTTCTTGTAGTCAAGCAGTTCTAATTCTAATGCTGATCATATCAAATTAAACAGCAAAGTTGTTGCTTTTGTTCTTCCGGGACTGTTGTTATTTCCGTGCTCATTTAGCAAAAGTTAATGAGTTTTTTGCAACAGCACACATACAAGTGCGCTCACAAGTACACTCACACACATGCATAGAGATGCACATACGGATACACATCCAACATAGACAAGCGCTGGGATATCATTTATTTAACTGCTGCGAGCGTTGTCCCAGTTTCCACAAATGTGTCTCTCTCCCTTCATTCCACACAATATTCAACCCCGTCCGTTCGCCTTTCTCCCTTTTCTCTTTCCCTTTTCGAGCATCGCGTCAGTGCATATTCTTTTTATGTTGTTGTTTTTATTTACTGTTGATGTTGCTTCGTTCTTTTTATTGTTTTCTCTTGCTCCTATAGTTCATTGATATTCATTTTGTATACCGTTTGGGCCACGCCCATATGCTATCGACTTTAAGAATTTGCATCGCTCTCTCACTCTTTAAACTTCTGCAGTGTAATTAATCACAAAAAAATAAAAATGATTGCGATTTTCTTAAATGTTTGTTGAACAAATTTTAGCTCTAAATTGCAATTGTTGGCAAATTCGGCGAAATAAAATAAAGTTTTCTTTCTCGTCCGCCATTTTTCTACTAAAACTAAAACGATGAGCGAGCGAGCGAGCATTTGTCACCTCTCTCTCTCTCTCTCTCCTCCTCTCTCACATTGTCATTGTCACAAAAAACAATAGATGGCGCCACAACTGCGCGCCTGATCCAAGTGATAAAAGTGGTCCGCAAAAACGCAAAAACGGGCCAAATTCTTCTGAAATTTTTGAGAACAATTTTTCCGGCCGAAAAAATCAACCTTTTTTGTTTTTTGAGCTAGAAAATTGAAAAAAATACCAGACATTTTGTTGAATTTTTCTCGAGTTTCCGATATCTTTTGATTCTCAATTTTATTTTTATTTCTCAATTTTTTTTTGGCTTTTTTTTCAGTTTCGACACCAAACTAATTTTAAAATAAAGTTAATTAATTTACCGAATTTTGCATTTTGTTTTTTTTTTTAAATTGTTTTTATTTAATTTTTAATTGATTTTTTAAAATTCCATTTCAAATTTGCGCGCCCAAAAATGTGAAATGTTATTAAATTCAATAGTATTGCATACTTTTCGGCATCCGTAAAATTTTGTTGCACAAAATGTTGCATAGTACCACGCCATGCCACTAGGAGGCGCCACTAAACACAGCAGCCTTTTGTGCTCGTTAATATTCACGGTCAGCTCAAAATTAATTGCATACTTTTGTGCTGTATGTTAAATAAATCTAATCAGGAACACTTGATAGGAAGCGAGCACAGGGTTCAAAATATAAGGCATACTTTTCAGATGCATATAAAATTGCCAGTACTGGGAACAGTTATCTAACAGATATTTGGTTTGTTTTTTAATTTAATCAAAATCATTATTTGAATATTTTATGCCGCAAATGAATTCATTCAAAATGCATTTTATGCCATTTTATTCATTAAAAAATTTAATTTAAAACGATTTAACACATTTTTAATATGTATTATTAAAATTTTGTCGACAAATATTTTGACATTTGAAAGCAACCAAATTGGGTTTTGGGCAACACCGACAATTGCTTTTGTGTTAGTTTTTTTGCGCTGTTAGAGATTTGATTTGATTTGGAAAATGTAATAAAATTCAATTATTTAACAGAATACATTTTTCTAATATTTTATAATTTATGCTGCCCTTTAATATCAATTTTAAATGAAAGTTTTTATTTGAAAATGTTGCATGTTTTGTGTGCTTTGCATGTGTTGGCCACGTTTGCCTCCAGAGCTCAGGACGAAAAAGGTCAAGTTGCTGCCATACACACACACACACACACACATGCACCCTTTCCGGTCATATGCAAATGCGATAATGCGCCATATTCCCTCACGGGCTTTAGACAGAGTTTTTTTGGGCTTTAAAATGCCCAAAACGGCAACGCGGCCAAAATTGGACCAATTCGGAATTTTTGTTGTTTTTGTAGCTATTGTTGTAGTTGTTATAGTTGTTGCTGTTGTTGTTGTTGTTGTTGGATATGCAAATAGGAAAATGGAAAAATCGTTGACGGGGTGAACGAGCCACGAGCCTCGGTTTTTGGCCATGTTCTTGTCCCGGCGCTCAGTTCAGTTCAGTTTGTGATGTCCTTCAGGTCCTTGACATTTTTGGACAGTACGCCGGCCCCTCCCACCGCCCACTGTACGCCGCTGCCACCCACAGACGACGTCGCCATTCGTCAGCGTTTTAATCGCGTCTGTGCATTTGCTCGGAAAAGTCTAAAATTGAACGCAAGTGATGGCAATTTGTACGCTTCGCCTAACCCGGAAGAGAGTGGAGTAGAAAGAGGGGTGGAGTGGGCTGGAGGGGGTTGAAGGGTGGTGAAGGATACCCTGAAGGTTGTGCCGAAATTAATATGCGTCGACTTTCGGAGCAGCGGGTGGAGAAAAACTTTTTGTCAAGGGATTTTACCGCTAGCTCTTTTCGCAGCTTTTTTTGTTGTTGTTGTTGTTTTTGTTTTTCGCTTTTGCAGCCGGCAGCGTCGGCTCTCGTGATTAATGTGGCAAATGCGCACTTATAAATTATTTATTACTATTGTTCGCATTGTTCTTTGGGGCGTGCACGAATTGGTAAGACATTTAAGCCCATATTTTCAAGTGGCTGCGAAGGTCTCGTGAGTTCGCTTGATATTTTCATAAATACGTATACTTAATATTCAAGACGTGAAATGTCAAAAATGGTCACCGCGCATCTGCATAAAGTTATATAATAAGAATGCTAACTGTGCAAAGTGTAAAGTTTAAATGACTGGGTTTATCGATAGGCTCAACTGTAGATCGATAGACTTTAGCTATCTGATTTCTTGAATGCTAACTTAAGAAAGTGACTTCTATAAATAACTATAAATTGAAAGAATTGAATTCTAATAGATGACGATCGATGGTACAAATTTCTGATTGAAAAGTTGAAAATTTAAAAATAGATAAATTGGCTATTTGGCTTGCGAGCACACAACATCCTCGATAGTATAGTGGTCAGTATCCCCGCCTGTCACGCGGGAGACCGGGGTTCAATTCCCCGTCGGGGAGAGATGTTAGAATCTTTTTTTTTTATTATGAAATGATATTATTTGAATTTATTTTGTAAAGTATTTAGTAACCATACGATAATGTAATTTTTGAAACAATCTATGCTTATACACATTAGTTCTAAAATTATCTCAAAAGTATGCTTCACAAAATAAATTGTTGGACTGTTGGGCTTCTTTGGGTTTTTTTTAATCCGTGCAATAAATGTTGGATCAACTATTAATTAATTTTTTTAATGTCCCTCGATTCTTTTATTATAATTCTTTTTTTTTAGAGTTGAAGGCCTTATTAGCTGCTAGTACTCGCTGAAATCTGTATTGTCCCTTTTAGAGTTAATATTCCATATTATATCTAATTTAATAAAATAAAAAAAATAAAAATTCTTAATTTGATAATTTTTTATTTATTTAGTTAAATTTAAAGTTGTTTAAATTTCTATTAATACGTTTTTAGTATTATATTACTTAATTTTATTTAAATTATTATAAATTTATTTGGTCAACTGCATTTAGTTGACACTAAATATATAAATAAATAAATATATATATGTTCAGGAGAATTATAAAGATTACCGATAACACTTTCAGTGTGTTAATTCCTTCTTTTAAAAATATCAGCTAACTCTGACCTTGATCTATCAATTATCAATTATCTATCTACAAATATCTATCGTTAAGCCTGCAAAATGACTGCTCAAATCTTGGCCAACACTTTGAGTGTGACATGACGTCGTTAGCTAATTGTTATAGCTGCAAATTGACGTCCATTTAGTCAGCTCATTCATAATTCAATAACTCGGTCGAGTCCGTTGTCTGGCAATGAAAACATTATGCCAATTAAATGACAAAGACAGACAAATTGTCGATTCATTGCTGGAACTCAAACTCAAACTCAATTCCAATTCCAATTCCAATGCCAATCTCAATCCAGCCCAATCACCATTTTCAATCTGTATTTCTATTTTCGTTGCAGTTTCAGTTGAGTGACAAAAAAAATCGAAAAAAAAACTTTTTGCTTAATTCTTTATTGGGAAAGTTTTAGCCGCCCTTCCATTTTGTGTCGCCAATTGAAATTTATTTCGCATGCACTTTTTAAATCGAACAAAAATAAATGCCTTCCGCCATATTGTAGCCGATGCCTGGGCGAATGGCAAATGCTGAGCACTTGAATGGCCGACTGAATGTGAATGATGTTGCCCTGTCCTGCAATATTGCTGGGCGAAAAAAGCAATTGAAAACTTCATCATGGTTACAACAATATTTTCACAGCGAAATTGGCACAAAAATTGTTGTCCACGAACTTTTGCGCTAGCGTTAGAGAAAAACTGTTACACGAAAGAAAAAAGAAAAAAGTAGAAACCTGTGAACAAAGTTGTTATCCAAAAATAGAATACGGAAAAAAGTGAATGATAGAAAGTGCCCATCAAGTGCCACGCCCACAACCACAGCCACAACAAGAACACGACGCCCACTGTCACGAATGAAAACTGAATTGATAACATTTTCATTCAGTTTAGCTGCTGCTTTTCTTTTTCTATATTTTCCATTTATTTTTCTATCTTTTTTTTTGCTCCGTCCGGGCCAATTTGTAATCTAAACAAGATGGCGGTTATCCACCCCCAACTCCCCCTGCTCCCACACTGCTAAATAACCAAATTCTGTGCGATAAATCGACAGGCAACAAAATGGGGCCAATATGTAAAAATGTCGATTTAATATTAACGCCATAAAACGCAATCAAAGTGAAATCAAAACAAAGAGAGAGAGAAGGAGAGAAGAAGAGAGCACTGTCTGCTGCTTGGTGGCAGCTTCAGGTTGCCCAGGACACCGGATGTGGCAGCTTGTTGATGATAAACTCTTATGACCCACATTGCCCCAAAACAGCGGCAACGCCAGTTGCCTCAATGGACGTGGCACACATGTTGTTGTTGCTTGTTGTTGTTGGTTGTTCTTGTTGTTGTTGGTTGTTGGCTGCATCCGCCGGAAGTTTGCCGCAACACTTTACCACACACACACGCACACACACACATACGTCTTACCAGTGTTGTCAGTAATTCGAGAACTAGGAGAGCTAAGTTTGATCTAAAAAAGTAGCTAGAAATAGCTAACAATTTGCACTTTATTCGAATTTATAGCTGTGTTCTAAGTTGGGATTTAAGCCCTAACCGAAACCGTAACCTTTAACCGCTAAAAACCGATTGACATTTAAAACCGTAACTGAAACCGTTTATAAGGGTTAATTTCGGTGTTTCATACATCCAAAACAAAATTTTTTTTTTTCATTTTTAATTTAGATTTTAATTTTTTTATGCTTAATTTTGAATTTTTATTTGTGATATTCATGACCAAATTTTCATAGCACTGAATAAGCGCAAATATTAAAATTGCTAAAATGTAACTAAACTACATCAAACTGAAGAATATGTGAAATAAATGTGTGAATGAAACACTATATTAAGAAAGTAATGCCTTTTTAATTATTATTAGTGTATTATAAATATAACTATATTGTTGGAAAGAAATTATTTTTTTGGTGAATCGAAACCATTCCGGTATTTCAAAACCGAAACATACAAAAACCGGTTCACCTTTACCAAACCTTTGTTCAAAGATTTTGCGTAACCGATAACCGAAAACCTAAATGCGAACATAACCGTAACTGAAACCGATGTTCGTTTCCACAACCACAAATGAGAAGAAACCACTTTAAATATTTTTCTATGATAAGACTATATAAAAAAACAATTTTCAAAGATTAACTTGCATTTTTATTCAATTATCAATAATTTTTAATACATAATTATAAATCAATCAGACACTGTTTTAAATTTATGTCAATAGTTTGCGAGGTATATATTTTTAAAGAAAATATTTGAGTTTTTGTAATTTATCCTTAAGGTTTTCTGACTTTATGTTTATAACAAAATTTATTTGGCGACATTTTTAAATATAATTCGAGTTATCGATTAAGAAACAGAGAAGTAACGTGATTTCAAAGCAAGGCAAGTTTTTGACGTTACTGTTGACTTCCTTAATAATCTATGCGAAAAGCTACCAGTTATAAAATGGATAAAATGGCAGCAATGGTACATACACACACACACAAATACACACTCACACCGTCAACATATGACCACAAACACTTCCAAGTTAGTTATAAACGTTTATCGATATTATGGCACAAGAAGCGCCAGCTTGTGTTCCGAATTGGCGCAAAAGTTTTTAGTGGCAACAACTACCCCGCTTCCTCTACCTTTCCTCCCCTCTCACATCTCTTATCTTGCCCCTTGCCCAACCCACAACTAAACTTGTGTGCAGACAATGAAATGCAAACAAATCACGTTGGCGAAACTTCAACATGCCGCGAAAAGCTTCGATTTATGGGCGCCAAGTGGAAATATTATCACAGCCAAGTGCAGCAGAGTATAGAGAAGAGAAAGGAGAGAAGAGAGAGAGGGGGAAGAGGAGGGAGGCGTGGCAGTGGCGAGAAGCCAAGTTAAGAGCACAAGAGTTAACCGTGTTTGCCGTCAGTTTGCAGTTGCTTGCCAAAATTGCATGTTTACTGCCTTGATTTCACTCGCTTCAGTTTTGCTACAAAGTCACAAAGTTATATACATATACATATATAAGTCAGATTTGGAAGCAGTATTTTGATATAAATTGAAAGCGAAAAGCGCCATCAATCATAGTTATTAATGTCAACTAATTAATTGTCTTGAATAATTCTCAAATAGTTCAAGCGCAAAACTTGCGCAAATTAAAATCGATTTATCTTTGAAGATTCACTTTCCAAAAGATAAATGTGCATATATCTTTCTCTATTTCTTCATCTTTTTCACGCACTCCCTCTCTCTCTCTTTAACCCTACGATTTTTCTCTTGACTTATTCAAACAAATTTGAAATACAGCAGGAAAATCATTTGGAAATTTCGCGGTTTATTTGGCTGTCATTTTGGCTGACAAACAATGCCAAAAATGCTAATGCCACGCCCACAAATATATCCCTGCCTTAGTACTTGTCCTATTGCCATATAAAAATACGCAGCAAATACTGTCATAAATTTCAATAAAATGTTAAACAAACAAGTGGAATCAACGCCAACAGCGCAAATGCGAAACGAACTCAAAGCCACACAGCGCTTTTATTGGTATTCAACTTCTTCCTTTCCCCTTCCCTTGTCCCCGAACAGCTTCTCAAATAAATATTCAAAATTGTTATAATAAAAATAAGATGAAAATTTGCTGGTTGGCACTGCTAGACTAAAAGATGCCCTGTGTAAAGTTAAACAGTTCAATATATCTCAAAAATCATCCATTAACTAACAACAAAACATGTTTCGAATTTCACTTTCGATATGATTTGTCGTACTTGAATTTCTTTAACCTGCTTTAAACGCATTTCGGCTATATTCAGCGGATTTATATCACTTTGAGTGGATGAGTTAAAGTACGATAAAGCGAAAAACGATAATTTTCAAGCACTTAGTCAAATCTTATCTTCTTTTGATCGACGTATCGATCGATAAAAAGCATCACAATCAGATAACTCTAGCATACTTTTTTGGTTTTCAGTTACTCCCATCGAAATCACAAAATTATAAAACAGCAAAACAATCTTGGACTTGGATTTTCTGTCATTGATGTGTTTTGGTTTTGAACATCTTTAAAACATTCCACGGAATAGGACACAAAGATGTTGATAAAGTTAAAACAATATAAATTATCAATATCTGAGCTGCTTCTACACTCTGTAAAAAACAGATAGACAGACAGATGTTTGTAGCTAAACTCAACTAAAATCTTTTTATTAACTTGCAGACTTATCATTCTTTTCTCTCAACTCTAACATGCCCTTTATAACAATTTTCCATATACAGGGTATAGCAAAAGTCAAGCCAAATAAAATATGATTTTATTCTGAAATATATTTGTGCATTCAACACTTTTTCCAACGCGTTTCTGTCAAACAATAACACTACAAAATTTATCACACGCTTCAGTCAAAAAAGGAGTCTAGGGGGAAAGGGAAGTAGTGGGTGACAAGGGGTTAAGGGGGGGAGTGTTGTGACCATAGTAGAATCCCAAGTCCAATTTAAATAGGGTTGCATGATGAATGACAATTTATATCCGATTTGTGCATAAAAAAATGAATGAATGCAAATGCAAATACTCGGTATTCATATTCACAATTCCCATTCACATTCCCAACTCACAATTCATATTCAGCATTTTTGCCGCAACTAATTGCATTTTTAATAAATAAGCCATAAACAAAAGCGCGGAAATCCCCTTTAAAATAAAAGGATTTTGAAATGTGGCAAGTGCCACACAAATTGTAAAAAATAAACAATAATTAAATAATATATGATCACTTACCCGCCAGCACAGAGGTGGAGTTGTGACGCGGATCGTAGGGACAGACGGCCTGACCGTTTTTGGAGGTCTCCAGCGTGTAGTTGCTGTCGTTGATGACATACGTGTGGCACATGGGCCGAAACGAGTTCGTGCCACAGACGAAGAGGCGACCCGGCGACGGCACCACCATGATGCGGATGTAGTTCTGGCAGGCCTCCTGAAAATATATACAAAATTGTTGGAGAATATTTGTGAGAAAGTGGTTTAAAAATATAGAAAAGAATTAATGGAGATTGATAGAAAAAGATGAAAGATATACAGAGACTGCGTCAAAAAAAAAATTGGAGAACATATAAAGTTAGAGAGTAAGATTAAAGAAGGTAATTCTCTATAAAGCACTGCAAAATGAAGTCACAAATATTTTTATAATTATATAAATTTGAGTGTATTATACAATAATATAATTTATTTTCCAGGAACCTTAATCATAATAAGTGTTTTTAAAATTTATTTTGAAATAATGATTAATTTTAAGTTATACTATACTTCTCAACCAATAATCATTATTATTGAGCAAAAAAAATAAAGCTTTAGGAATGAGTATTATTTCATGAGGTGTAATTTCGAACTTTTCTTAGGGTATAAGGAAAAAATTATATATATTCCTAGTCAATAAGCCAAGACAAACCATAATAATAATCCATTTAAAAAAAATTCTTGCTGAGAGCATCAAATTAAGCTTTGTCGAAATTACAACTTGACTTTTATTTTAACAAAAAATTAAACTCATGAAATAATGATCATTCCTTAAGTTTATTTTTTTGCTCAAATATAATGATTATTGGTTGAGAAGTAAAGTATAACTTAAAATTATCATTATTTTGTGAGCATATCTATAAAACTTGAAAATTATTTAATAATGGTAAAAACGCATAAATGAGTTATAAAGATGAATATTGGTATATTTCTCGCTGTCTCAAAGTTATTATAAGTAAATGATTTTTTGATTACAATAAAAAACAATTTGCAGTCCCTGATATTATCTCATTTTTAGTGTAATATTAGATTTTTACACAATGACCCACACAGTTAACAGAGCTCTTTCTGTTATTTAAGTTAATTTGGCGCCTACATGTCTTCATTAATTATAATAAATATTTTAATATTTGAAGGTTTTTACTATATATCATTCGTGAAATGTCAAAATGTCTTGCCAAAAGGGAAAACCAAAACATGTATAATTGCCAAAGATACAATCTACAGGATCATTCAAGAAGCGTCACATTGCGTCACCAAAAAAAAAAATTGTTGCATCATATTTTGTGGTTTTTGCCAAACAGTGATCTAGTTCCAAATAAAGATGGAAAATAAATAACATGGCAGTGAAAATACATATTCAAGCGCATATACAAAATACTCATCAAGTGAACAACATGAAAAGCGTGCACTTCCGTTTGCCATTTTGGCCTGAATATGCACCAGAGAATGCTGCAACTTGCAACTAACGAGGCCGGAAAGAAACCGTTAGAGGCTAGAGGCCATTTTCAGTATCTGCATGTGTATTTAGCATAAATGTTTTGCAAAATTGAAATATTTAATGCGCAACAAAAATACACTTAAACGGCAGTCAGATGAAGAGGAATAGGGGGTAGGGGGTAGGGGAAATGGGGGGGCAAGCTAACCAACTTGCAACTCAATAAATATTAAAAGGCCGTGCTGCTCTCAGTTCCATTTCACCTTTTGCACTTTGGCATAAAATACGCATACGCAGCGTGCGCCCAACGAGAAGGCAGCCTGAAGAGATTTGCCTGCTGAAAATGCGGCACAGTGTGCCACGCCCACCACGCCCAGCGCCCCATCGCACACAGACAACGGAAGTGCAGTGCACTGTGTCATGACAAATCATTTGAAATATTCCCGGCACACTCAGCAACTAGACAACGACGACGCTTTCCATTTACCTAGTTGACTCTGTCTATCGATGTCTCTCTCTCTCTCTTTCTCTCCCTGTCTCTCTTTCTGCATGCTAAAATATTTAAACATTTCGTTTGTTTGCCTACTAATTTTCACAATTTACCCTCGGCATCGTTTTGCATGTAAACAAAACAAAACAGAACTGAACACAATCCATGCGCATATTTAGTGTCATTTGGTTTCAGTACTCGCAATTTATTTGTTGCCACCGCCACCCTACCCTACCCAGATGAACCACCCCCTCGTTGAAGCACAGTCTGCACTACTCGTTCTCAACCACAACATTTGTCCTCCTTTGATTGTTGCAATTTGTAACTGTGTGCAGCTTTTAAAATGACAAACTTTTTTTTACTAATCTCAATCTTTAGAAATTTAAACAAAATTAAAGGATTATTCAAATCTTAAGAATACAAAAGTGGAAATCGTTTTTCATAAATTAAATTAAAAATTTCAAATAAATAACGATTAAGAGATGTTCGAAAAGCGGGAAAATGAAAAATACTTTCCTAAATTTCCTGAATTTTTCGAATGAAAAAAAATGTTAAGCTAATAAGTTCGAACCATGCTCACAACATACCTGTTAAATTTCGATAAGAATTACTAATCAATTAGATTATTTTTGGAAATAATCGTAGTGACTATATTATTCACTGTTGAAAAATTTGTGATTACATAATGATTACGATTACAAAAATAAAAGATAATCTAAAATTATTATAATTATTCAAAAATAATCAGAAAAAAATTAAAAACATATTAAAAAAAAATCGTTCTGATTATTTTGGATTAATTTTTATTTTTTCTGATTATTTTGGCTACTTTGATTGCGAAAATAAAAATAATTGCGAAAATAAAAAATAATTATGATTAATTAAATAATCATAAATAATCAGAAATAATCAAAAATAATCAGAAATGATCAGAAAAAAATCAAAAATAATCCGAATACTCAAAAAGATTATTTTTGATTATTTTGTTAATAATTGTAATAAATTTAGTTTATTTTTGATTTTTTGTAATCGTAATCATTAAATAATTGGGCAAAACTCAAAATAATCGTAATTTAATCATTAGTTCGACTTTTAACCAAAAATAATCTAATTACTAATGATTATGATTACTAATCATAATTTAACAGGTATGGTTCACAATTATAATTAATTGTCATCTAGGAAAATTTTTTTTTACGTATTTATTATCAGCATTTATTAAGTTTTGACAAACTTAGGAAATTCAGACCAACTAGCTGATGGGTATCTTATTATCACTAATACTTTAACACAATTAGTTGCCTCTGCTCTGATAATATTATATAAATATGCAGCATAAATAATTAAAAATGAAGTAATACTTTAATGTATTTTATTTATAATTTAACCACATTGATATTAGGCTCTTCACACTTTTTTATATTTTAGTTAAACCGTGAGGTTGAGTATATTTCCAGAAAGCTTATATCATATCTAATATAATTATTTAAGTCTTCTAAGAATAATATATTTACTAAGTTTCCCACACATTTCCTCGCTTAACCTGCATTATATTTAGTTAATTTTAAATTTGCTCTCAAATGATTGCATAATTTTTAGCTCAACTGCCTTGGGAGTCCTTGGAACTTGTTGGACTCTCCGAACAGACAGACAACATATTCCATTTCATTTTGTTTAATGTTTTAAATATTTAAACTGTTTGCGTTGCTGCTTTGCAGAGTTGTTGTTCAAGTTGTTGTTGTTGTGGCGATGGTGTTGCTTAGTTTGTGGTTTTGTTGTTGCCAGGCTGTTAGTTATTAGAGTTGTTGTAGTTGTTGTTGTTGTTGTTGTTGACTGGTTTGTGCAGCGTTCGCGCATAAATTTAAATAAATTAACAAAACACATTTTACAACAATTACAGAGGCATGCGGCATGTGGAATGAGGTCGGTTTGCAATGAGAGTTGAAAGGACGGAAATTGTGGACTGGGAACTGTCACTTGTGCTTTTGTTGTACTTTTCATTATTGCTGTTGTAATTAACAAGAACATAGACACAGCGACACAGTAGTGTGTATATAGTATATACCATACTAAACTAGGGCATAAACAGGAGCATTCCTAAAATGGCGGTTGGCAGAGTAGATTTGCAATTAAGTGTACAATTTATTAATTTGCTTTCGTTTGAAAATTATGTTATGGCTGATGTTTATTGTTTGCAGCTCTGTTTTGATAGTTTTAGTTGCTTCATAAATAATTTAGTTTTTTAGTGCATATTGTTTTTTTACATGTTAAGAACTATTCTAATTTATGCGCAATTTGTTTTCATTGTTGATTTAATTTTATATTGTTCTGTAAACTACAATTTTTTTGTTTTTAATTTTTAATATTGTTTATTTTTTTATTAACTTTGAATAACATTGTACAAATTAAGACTTATTTAAATTTGATTTGACATTTGTTGCAATATTAGAGGGCGCTTATTTTCTTCCCTATGACAAGTTATTCAACTTTTTTGAGATAATCGCATTCAATTTAAGTTATTCTCACTTCAAAAAGGGCATTTGATTCATTCATTTGTGAGAAGACATGACATAATCTCAACTGAGACAGCAAATAAAGTAAATTTGGCATTAATCACGTCGACAATGTAAATTTGTCTCGGATTTTAAAGTGAAGTTGATTTGAGGAAAGTCAAATGCTGTCCAATTTGGCAAGCAAACGTTTTGGAAAATTTCGAAAATTTAGGCTTTTGTCTTTCTTTTTTGACTAGAAGGAAAAATAATCAGCCCAAGCAGGACATCAATTTAAAGACATACTTTTACGGTTAGCAGCCTTGAAAAGCGACTTATGTAACTTCTGACAGCAGGCTCACTGTGAAACGCCTGCAGGTAGGCAACAAATTTTGTTAATGATACGCAAACACAGAAGGAAAACGAGAATGAGTTGGAGATGAAGAGACTTGGTCCTTTTTGCAAATGAGTTGCGCAAAATTGTAAAGCATTTCATTTAATAAGTTGCAAGCAACATGAAAAATGAATGACAGACAACTTTTTGTACCCGTTGTTCGTGGAGATCAAGGGTATATTACATTCGTTGTAATGTTGTAACAGGGAAAAGCCGTTATAAAATAAAATTCTAGTTTTCAGAGACTATAAGACGTAGAGCATCTAAGTTTTGGCATATCAACTTCTATAACATATCGAACATATAAAGTTGGTTGCAAAATTTTACAACATCCCCATAAGTTGTGAAAAATAACATCGCATCGAACAGTTTTTAGGAGTGAAAACTGTTAAGCCCATTAACGGCTAATGGGTATTTAAATACCCAAAAAAGTATTGACACTTTAAAAATTCTAGCTCGGGGCATGTGAGAGATATCGAGGCAAAATTTATTTCATAGTAAAGAGAAATAATAAAAATATAAGTATAAAATTTGAACAGTTTAGTTATCCTTGTTATACTTGCAGTTTTTTACAGGTGAATATCTAGCTATTTTTCTGTATACAAAATGTTATCGAAAATAGCTGAAAAATGTATGGAAATCGAAAAAATTAAATTTGAAGATAAAAATTTTTTTTTTGTTTCTTTCAACTTCTATGGTTTTCTAGGCACACATTTCCAAATTTCGTCAAAATCGTACCAGCCGATCTATGGGCAGCCATTAATGGGTTAAAGAGCTGAACGTTTCTTTAGAGTGTTATGCACCTTCTTAATAAGTCGCCTCAAGATCCGATAACAGAAGTTATGTTTCTTTTAAGTTATTATGCAACAATTTTTAAATTGTTGAAGTTAAAAATTCATCGATGACAGAAATATATATTTACATATCGTAACGGGTATCTCATAGTCGGTTTTCAGCTATAACTTTCCTGCTTGTATATTTTTTTGTCGTTTTTTTCCGCCACAAGGCAAAACGAACTGAAATTCGAACCCGAAGCACGAATACTGCTCCAGCATATTAACTGTACTATTGTTGTCTTTTTTCCAGGTATCACCAGCTTACCAGCTTTTTGTGTGAGTTGCTGGAATTGTTGAAATGCCAGCAACAGAACAAGTTGAGTTTAAGCAAAAGCAGCTATAGAAATGTCCTATTCTTCATGTTGGCCCAAATGAGCAACAGTTACAGTGCTTAAAAGGGTTAAAGTGCTGCCTGTTTAAATATGAATTTTAAAACAATTTTGCGGCTCATTTATTGAACCAGAAATGGTTTCAATGCTTTGCGTATTTCTGAGGTGCGTCTCGATTGAGTTTGCTGTCCATTCAGATTCAGATTCAGTGGTTGACCATGTGTTGAATTGTGCTCATATGGTTCTTTCTCTCTCTCTCTCTCTCTCTCTGTTTCCTATTATTTTCTGCCTTATTCTCTACTCTGTCTGTGTTAAACTCCTCATTAAGCACTTGACTTGACTTGGCCATAGATGTTTAGTTGTTGCTCCTGAGAGCGCCCACAAAAACCAGATAGACAATTTCTCATTCATTTGGTGTCCAGAGCTCGGCTTTTGTTCAGTTTTGGAGTATGAAAGTGCTTTTAATTTATGCACAGGTGGCCAACACTTTTCACATTTACACACACATACTCACATCGAGTTTAGCCTTCTGTTCGACACGACCGCAAAAAGTACTTTGGCATTTTGGTATCGCTGCCTGTTCCAATGCATCCATTCATCCAAATATCTTCCTCTCACACTCACTCTCTCCCCCTTCTCTCTTTCTCTCACTCATTTATCTCTTTTGTAGGCAGCTGGAACAGCAGGAGCGAGAAGTGTTGTGTGTCCATTCAAATGCGCACCATTCCATTCAAATCATTCATTTCATTTTGACATTTTGCTCTGGCATTTGGATTTCATTAATTCTGGTAAAGTCCTCCCTTCTGCCTTCTTCCTTCCACCTTTTCTCCCCCTCAGTTATCTGTTGACCGCGCCTTCAACTTTGCTTTTGTTTATTTACTTTGTTTTTTTTTTCTTTTTTTTTTTTGCCCCAAGGCTTGACCAACATTTCGCCTGCCATTCAAAATTAATCGTCTGTTTGTCTTTCATTTGTACGTCGTGCAAAAACCTTGGCCAACAAAAACAATATGGCCCAAAAGGTGTTTTATTTTTAGTTGTGCGGTCGATTGACATTTTGAATGATTGATTTTAGTTGTGCGTAAGAATTTCGGAGGGAACTAAAAGCGAACTATGTGTAAGTGTGGTAAAAGTTATTCAACTAAATTAATTGAGCTTTTAATATGCAAATGAATTTAGGGATATGTCTGTTTTAATGTTTATGAATATGACATACTGAAGAATTAAGAATACACTAGTCAGCATGTTAAAGATGGAGAGAGGACAAAAAAAAAGAAGAGAAAGGAAGAAAAAATATGAAGACAGTTCGATTGCGCTATGTAAACGTTTCAAATAATTTATAACACGCGAATTTATCAAACATATGAATAATTATGATATAATTAATTAATGAATTAATTATGAATTATTATATTTCTTTTAAAAATTTATTCTATTTATTTATTTAAGCAATATACGCTAGAAGAAATTCAATAGGATGAAAATATAGATTCTACATTGGAATAAATAAACTTTTTCTATATTTTTGCCCATTTTCTTAAAAATTGACTTCCAAAATGGATTGTTTGTATTTTAACGATTACTTTTAGTAAGATAGTAAGATTCTAACATGGACCATTTTCATACATAAAAATATATTGAATGTTTAATTTAAAACAAGTTTTACAAGTTGTTTCCGACATATTGAATAAAATTTGATGAACAAATTCTTGGAACAAACTAGGTGGAAATCTTGTCACGTTCGCGATGTCGCGTAACAAATTACTAATAACATAAATAAATTTATTGTAACATATCAAAATTATTTCTAAAATGGAAAACTGCAATTTTCTATTAAGGTTTAAGAGTATTTCCTTCCAAATTACTCGACACATTTCGCAGACTTTCACAATTGTCAAGATGAAGTCATGACTTTCATTTTTCGTCGCGTTCGCGATGCGAAAATGTCAACTTTAGCCATTATTTTTTTCATTTAAAGATGTAGATATACCCATATATTAATAATTATAACGTTGTCATAATTATGATATATGCATAAAATTATAATCATAATTTTAATTATGTTTGTTATACACATATTTTGTTTATTGATTTTCAGAAAACACATTTTAAATTTTAACGCAAATATTTTGCAAGTATGCAAAACTTGTACACAAATATTTCGAGCCCAGTCCGTCATGTGCTTCATATTTGGCTTAAACAATTTAATCAAATATTTTAACTTGGTTTTCATTAATTCATTCGCGCCATATGCACACATACACACACACACAGTACACACACACACTCACTGTTCTGGGCATTCAACTGACCGCATTTAATGTTCAATTTATTTTGACCATTTCAGGATATTCAGCCCAAAGGGGGGAAGGGGGGAAAAGGGGCGGCAGCTGCCGGATTGACTTTGTCGACTGCTCATTTCTCTCGCGCCCCCCAAAATGGGCGTGGCCCCGGAGGCTGTGGATTGACGCCTGGTGAGTGTTAACCATCGCTTTTTACCGCTGTTTACGCAAGTTTAATAAAACATTGCGGCAAATAATAAATCAATTAAAAATTTACAGCCAGCTTTCATTGGCCGGTGTCGACAATGCAAATACCTGAATATGCATAAATGTGTGTGTGTACGAGTATTCAACGGTGCGGCTATAATCACACCTATTGGTGTGTGTGTCTGTGTGTGTGTTTGTGAAAAATCCATACTCGCGATATGGCGAATGTAAAGCGCTTTGATAGCCCAACTTTGCAGCATCCGGTGCGCAGTTTTCTTTTTTACAAAATGGCTGCCATTATGGGTTATAAACAAATAAGTTGTACTTTTCATGGGTTGAACAACTAGATGATACCCTGTAAAAAGCTCAAAAGTTATCGAACTTGCAGGAAAGTGTTTGATCAATAAAATTTTAAATATTAATTTTTAAAAACTGCTTAACTAGCATATACCCTGTAAGTACAAATTTTAAAAAGGGATAGATTTTTATAGTCACAATTTACACAGTAGCTATTCTCAAAATTCTCTTAGAATATTTAATCTAGTCAAAATTATAAATAATAGTTAGTTTTATTAAATAGCATTATTTTTTTTTTAAGTACAATCTCTGAGTTCCTTAGAAAAATTATCAGAAAATATACTGTTTATAATAGTTTTATTTTCTTTTATAAACTAAATTTAACTCAGAAAATTCTTTATACTTTTTTCTTTTTGCCCTTAAGCTCAGCAAAGTATCAATTTTTCTCTTATCATAAAACTCCTTCCAAAATTTTCTTCTGTTTACAGGGTATTCAAAAAGAAAACAACACAAGGCTGGACATTTTGAGGTGCGTTATGAAAATAGTTTATAATAGTTTTATTTTCTTTTATAAACTAAATTTAACTCTGAAAATTCTTTATACTTTTTTTCTTTTTTCCCTTAACCTCAGCAAAATATCATTTTTTCTCTTATCATAAAACTCCTTCCAAAATTTTCTTCTGTTTACAGGGTGTTCAAAAAGAAAACAACACCAGGCTGGCCATTTTGAGGTGCGTTATTAAAATGAACAGTTTTTTCTTTTATACATTTTTTTTTTCGACCACTCTTAACAAATTTCACAGTCATGAATTTGTTTGGCCTTAAAATATTCAGCGTAAATGAGAAAAGTTTTTGGCGTCTCTTGTTTGTTCGTTTGTTTTGCCTGTGTTATTTTTTTTTCTCGCTTTTTGATGGTCAAATTATTTGCAGTGTTGCGTAACGCGACGCATTTAAGTGATGGCGGCCACAATTTGCAGTGTCGTAACAGATTGTTTCAAATCGCTTTCATAACAAATTGCTAAACAAGTTTCTAACATTAAATTGAATGCAACTAGTTTAACAGACCATTTAACTAAAGCATAAACTCCACATAAATCATTCCATGATTGGTTGAGGTCGACTTTGGTTATCCAACACTGTGTTTGTGTGTGTTAGATAAGGCATCGCGTGAGTTGTTTGCATATTTCGGACCAATTTAATTGCATTTGTTAGTCATAAAAAAAAAGTGTGGCATGCTTTAACGATTATTCTATCTCTATTAGCCAGAGTTCAAATTAGCCAAAATGTCAGGTAATTCAAATTGTAAATCTTGAACTTTTCATTAGGCTTTTATCATATAAAACAATTGCAAAATCATTTCGACCTTTTCGGTTAAAATGGCCAACTTGCACGCCATGCCACATAAGGGGGCTAGAACGGATTTAGTCGCATTGTGCAACCCCATTTAGATGTTACAAAAATAAGCTAGTCGACGGTGCTACAGTCGAGCATACTCGACTGTCGGAGACCCCGTACTTCCTATGGAAAGGCAAACACTGCTTAACATAAAATTATATAAATCGCTATTGGTTCAGATATTTTAAAGAACAAAAAAGTTTTTCATACTAGGACTTGATGTTCGACTGATCGTTCCTATGGCAGCTTCATGGTATAGTGGTCCGATTTCAACCAAATTTGATCAGGATGTATGAAACCATCAAATATACATATTCTGTCGGTTTGGTCTAGATAACTCAAACAACAAAAAAGTTGTTCATACTAAGACATGATTTTTAACTGATCGTTCCTATGGCAGCTATATGATATAGTGGTCCGATTTCAACATAATTTAATCAGGATGTATGGGACCGTCCCATATGCATATTCTATCGGTTTGGCTCAAGTAACTCATACAACAAAAAAGTTTTTCATACTAAGACTTGATTTTTGACTGATCGTTCCTATGACAGCTATTAGATTTAGTGATCTGAACCAAAATCTAAAACAAACTCGATCTGCGTGCAATATAGACGAGCCTACGTACCAAGTTTAGAGTCTCTAGCTCTTATAGTCTCTGAGATCTTAGCGATGACACGACGGACAGACGGACATGGCTGTGTCGACTCGGCTGTTGATGCTGATCAAGAATATATATGCTTTATGGGGTCTGTCACGCCTCCTTTTGCCTGTTACACACATTTTTTGTTGTGACAAAGTTAATAGACCCATGTACTTTTTTTTAAGTACGGGGTCTAAAAAACAGAAATGGGCAAAGGCTAATTCTTTCCTTTGGCCAACTTGATGCTATAAATAACAAGCTAGGGGGCCAAGTCAAGTGAAGCAAATTGAGTTCAACAAATTACACCTGCTTCACTCTAGCTGTTGCAGCATTGTTCTTTTTGAATGTGTGTGTGTGTGTGTTTTGGGGTAACAACAAGTGTTGCTTAATTACGTCAGCAACGTCGGCAATGCCAGAAGTGCACTTGAGCATGCAACGAGAGTCGGGAAATTGCGGCATGTCCTTCATTTCTCCTTGCGCTGCTGCTGCTGCTGCGCCATTTTGTTTACTTGACCGGAAACGGAAGGCGCTACCAACGAACAACAACAGCTGCTGCTGCTGCGCTTGCCAATAAGCGAATTTAACTCGAAAATGTTTGCCATTTCCATTAACCAAGACAGAAAGTTCATTTTGGCCAACTCTGGCTTTTTGCCTTGTCTTTCTTTTAGCACTCCTTGCTTAATGGGTCAACGGAGCTAGAAATGCAAACAATAAATTTATTTCGATTTCTCAGGCATGCCACAAAAAAAAAAAAATAATAAGAAATAAAGCATGAATAAAGTTGCATAAATCAATTTCCCTAAAGTTGCAGCCAGTTGTGTTCACATTTGTAGCGCGATAAAACTCAGTAGAGTTGGAACGGAATGGAAATGGGAAAGCGGATGAGGGAGTAAACTATTTTATTGCTTTGTTTTTCTTCTCTTTTCTTTTCTATTTTCTTGGCTCGCAAAGTTGCCGCTGCAACGGAAGCATTTTGACCCAAAAAACAACTTGCAACTGCAACAACAACAAAAGATGCAGAAAATACAAATTGCAATGGAAATGGAAATGAAAATAGAAATTATCATAAAGTCAAATGGTTGAAAGCTTATCGATATTTTCAAATGCAAGACTTATATTTATGCTGCTGAATTGAATGATGAAGGATTCTTCTGAGTTATGGGCACTTTTTTGGATAGAAATTCGGAAAAAAGTTTAATCATTTTAAGCTGAAATTTTAATAAAAATATATTTTTACATTTTATATTGAAAAATTATAAATTGGAATTAATTAAAATGAAATTATCATAAAGTCAAATGGTTGAAAGCTTTTCGATAGTTCCAAATACAACACTTTTATTTATGCTGCTGAATTGAATGATAAAGAATTCTTCTGAGTTATCGTCACTATTAAAAAAAATAAATTCGGAAAAAAGTTTGACAATTTCAATCTTAAATTTGTGTTAAAAGATATTTTTACATTTTATATTGGAAAATCATAAATTAGAATTAATTAAAATGAAACCATCATAAAGTCAAATGGTTGAAAGCTTATCAATATTTCCAAATGCAACACTTTTATTTATGCTGCTGAATTGAATGTTGAAGGATTCTTCTGAGTTATCGTCACTTTTTTTAGATAGAAATTCGCAATAAAAATATACAATTTTAATTTGGAATTTTAATTAAAATATATTTTTACATTTTACAGAAAAATATCATAAATTAGAATTCATTAAAATTAAGAGTCGACTGATATGATAATAAAAAAAGTATTTAAAGATGTGGTATGTTTTCAGCTCTTGAAAATTATGCAAATATGTATTCTTAGGGAAAAAAATATAAAATAGATTGTTGCAATATTTCATGGGCGATTCGAAAAATAAATAAAACATTGATTATAATTACCTAGAAAAAGAAATCATTTTTATTCAGGGGTACCACAGAAATCGATTTCGCTTGAATTTCACTTAATTTCACAAATTTAATTTAAAACCGATTTCGCTTGAATTTCACTTAATTTCAGAAATTTAAGTCAAATTCAAGCGAAAGCGATTTCCGTGGCACCCCTGTTTATTTCAAGTTTTCTTTACTTACCTCATCTTTGCCCTTGACGAGACACATTTTGGTATCATCTTCCGGCGACGTCCAAACCAGACGTTGCTGCTCCGCGAGATCATGTATGCTTAAATTAAATACGGTATTTCTAGAAAAAAGAAAAAAGAAGAGAGAAAAAAAGGTTATAAATTATAAGTATACATTTAATATGGCATTATTGCAAAAATCAATTTTAACAAAAATGCACGTCTCGATTTCAGCGCAACAACAACCGTATTTGGTTGGCCAAATTTGCGGTGTTATTAATTAAAATATTAATTAAAATTCATTTGACCTTTTGAGCCACAATCATCGACACGCCTCTTGTTCTTCCCGGGTCAGGTGGCTTTTGTTGTGTGCAGAAACCCAGAAACCAAAACCAGTAATGCGCAAATGTATGCAAAAAATTCCAAAATTCTCGTTATTAAAATTATGCTTCAACACACACACACACACATGCCTGTAAGCTTAACGAGTATGTGTGTGTGTGTGTGTGTTTTAAACCAAATTATTGTGGAGCAGCAGAGAAACAAGGCGCGGCTTGTGAGGTAAACAGAAATTTCATAAAATCAACTCATTGATTATTGAAACCACAACTACGTGTGTGTGGCCGTATATGTGTGCGTGTGTGTGCTTGTATGTGTGTGAGTGTGTATGTGTGCGTGCATGTGTGAGTGCACTTTGGTCGAATATTTTATGGCTGTCGTGTCATGCGGCAAAATGTGACTGAGGCAATCGAAGGCAAGCCACCAGCCAACCAGGCTACGAAAACCACCCAAAAAATGAGCCACCTTACACTCAGAAAAACGCTAAACGATTCGTTATACAAAAAAAATTTCTTAAATTAATCTCTTTTCGTTTTAAAAATTTTTTAAAACGATTCGATCTACCAATTTTCTTAATTAAAGAGATTTAAGGCAAGATTCCTAGAAGCATAAATGACAGTTAAATTCAAAATTAAGAGCGAGATACCTAAATTAATACATATATTAAATTAAAACTGTTTAAAACAAGTTAAATCCTGATTAAAATAAAAGTTAAGTACATTTGGCTCACAAAACAAGTTCGGAAAATCTTAATCTTCATCTTTAGTTCCTTACTCATTATTGCGTTCGCTTGCTTAGAATTCCCAAATGGTTCTGACTAGTCTGCTATGAGGAGCAGTTCGATGGGCATTGCGAAGTTAAGACTGTTAAGACTATAACAGGATAGATTCTGTAGTCAGCCTTCAAATACTTTCACATTAAATTAGTTTATATACTGGGGTGCCACAGAAATCTCTTTCACCTGAAAAATGACGTAAATTTCATACAAATGTACGTCAAATTCAAGTGAAAGAGATTTCTGTGGCACCCCAGATACATACATTCGCACTGATGATTATGGTCCAAATACTTATTACAAATAAAAATATAAAATAAAAATAGATATACGGGTGTGCTACAGAAACCTCTTTCACTTGAATTTGACGTAAATTTGTATGAAATTTACGTAATTTTTCAGGTGAAAGAGATTTCTGTAGCACACCCGATAATATAAATTAAGTTAGTTTAGTTCTTATTGCAAGCACAAATGTTATAAATCAAAATTTTCAGGATCATTGAAGTTTTGACACCGGAAATTTTTGATTTTTCTGCCAGTGCACGAGCCAAGCAACCCAACAGCCCAACAACCCAACGACATCGACATCAGCAGGCAACAGCAGCAGCAACCTTATCGAAACTTCCGGCGTTTTTGGCTTGAGTGCAGCAATGAGTGCGGAAAATTTAAAATAAATACGAGTGTGTAGTTAACTTTTGCATAGAAGCAAAAGGCAAATTGGCCCCAGAGTGTGTGTATCCGAGTATCTGAGTATCCAAAGTAACCAAAGAGCGGGTCGTGGGGCCAAATGATGCGGTTAAAAGTGAATCTCTTTTAGGTAACAAAGTTCCGGCATGTCGAACAGTTGTGATAATATTAAGAGACCCTTTTTCTGTTGAATGCACTCGACATTTTCTTGTGGGAGCGCAAGTTTCAATTTACCTTTACAGTCAAATGAGGTGAATGTAGAGAAAATTCGAAAAGGAAATAATAGAGAGAAAGGTGAAGTAAGGTGGGGAAGAGATTGGAGAGAAAGTAATTAAAGTGGTTCATTTAAGGGATGTGGGTTGATGTGAGAATATCAAAATATTTTGAATACAGCAAAAATATATTTAGGCAAGACTTTTATTTTTCTTTTGACAGGATATTTCCACATTTAAATTATGCCAAACTAAGCAGATACTAACAACTCTATGCAGAGAAACGATGTTTAAAAATAATCTAATGTGATATATGCAACGATTTTCAATATGATATGTTTTAAATGATATACGAATGTCGAAAAATATTATTTAGATACGAAATTTCGGAAACAAATATTATAAAAATTCAATAATTTCCAATTTTGGATTCCTTAAATTTTATTCTTGGTTTTTTTTCTTCTTTTTTAAAATTCCTTAAAAAAGTTTTGGAATTCGTACCGTTTTAAATATTTTTAGCTATATATTTACATTTAAATTTTAATTATGTCGAAGTAAGCATATATTTAAACTTTATTTATATTCACATTGCAATATTATTGATTAAAACATGATATTTTCCACATTATTTTCTTTAGCGATTTCTTTTCCGACTCGAGTTTATTTATATACAAATATTTGCATTATTTAAAAGTCTTTTTATGGACATTTTGCTCATATCAAAAGTGATTGCGCTTTTCTCCGCCTGCTTTGCTCGTTTCATTTCTCCTTCCCTTCCTTCACTCCGTCCTCCATCTTCCCGTTTTTCCAGCAAATTGCTTTTTCCATTTTCCACTATCATTTTGTGCTCCCATTCTAACGGCATATTTCTAGTTGTGCCTCGTATGTGACAAGAACCGTGTGCAACAATGTTTAAGAGTTTTGTTGGCGCTTTGCCATTGCCCCAAAATTGGCAACATTTTGCAGTGCGCTTCGTTGCACTCTCTGTGTGTGTGTGTGTGTGTGAGTGTGTATGTGTGTGTGTGTGTTGGTTGATGGCCTGGCCAATGCAAACAGCGAGCAAAAAAAAAAGTTGCACATTGTCCACTTTGTTAGGCAGTCGAATAAATGGATGTGATTGCAATGGGCCCAACAGTAGAGCACACTCCCTGTCTCTCTCTCTTTCTCTCCCTATCTCTCTCTTTCATTTTACAGTGCCTGCCATTGTTTGGCAATTATGCAGCGCGTTTTAATTATGACAACAGCGGGACAACAACAACAACAACAAATATACGAGCAAATGCAACCCTGCGGTTTTACAGTTAACTTCACTGCAGTTTACACTTTTGTTGCCTGTTGTTGTCAGCAGCGTATAAATATAAAATGTCCTGAGCGAAATTAGCATATAAGTGGACTGAGCAGAAGAACGGGAGAGAGCGGGAGACAGGGAGAGCGGGAGAGAGGGAGAAAGCGCGGCAGGTGGCGCTGCAACGTTGAGTGCCAAAAAGCGTTAAATGAAACAAGAACAGGAAAAAGGAAAAAATTTAAAGAACGCTTGAGTCGAGTCTCCGACTACAAGATACCGACTACTGTATAAAAATATGTATTTACTTATTTTAACCATGAATTCTAAACACTAAAGCAGCGGTGGGCACGCAGTGGCTCTGGGAGCAGCGGTTGCTCCCAACTTAGGTAGACTCTAATAGGGTTGTTGTTGTTAATATTGTTGTAGTGCTCCCGAGCTCAGATCTCATGCCCACCGCTGCTCTAAAGCTTTAAACAGCAATAACTACGATTATATTTAAATGATTTTAATATAAAAAGCTAGGAAACTGTTTATTGCATTTTTGGGTCAGTTAAAGTTGAAGCAAACTTAATCTGCGTGGCGTTCATAGAAGTCTGCATCCGAAATTCAATAGATCTAGCTCTTTAAGTCTTTGCGATGTAGATCGATATACAGCTGAGTTTCCATTTCTCGAACTTCTATAACTCGAATTTCTCTCTAACTCGAGCCAAATGAGTGGCAGTAAAATAAATAAACTTAAGAAAAAGAACTCTAAAAGTCGAATATCTTCAAAACTCGAACCTTTGCTTTGGATAATGGTGACTCGACTTGGATAAGTTCGACTGTATATACTTTTGTTCCTTCCAATTCTTGCAAACACACACAATATATACCTGCACTCTGCTCTGTAACGGGTATAATAAGTGTCCTTGCATTCGCTCTCTCTCTACACACACAGTCACATATACTATCAAACACATGCAGAGAAGCCAGCACATAAACACTTTAACGCACTGCTTAACGCACACACACACGCACACAAGCACCAATGATATTTACGCGCTTACGATAACGAACGAGAAGAGAGCAGCTAAGAGACAGCGATAACTGCAGTTGAGGCGTGTGAGTGAGAGTGAGATAGCAGTGTGGATGTGGAGTGTGGAATACACTCTATAGAATGCATTTGGCGTAAAAACCGCGCTCATAAATATTTTCCACACGGCAGCTTGTTACAGTTGTTATTGTTGTTGCTGTTGTTGTTGATGTTGCTGTTGTTGCTGCTGTTGTTGTTGTTGTTGCTGTTCTGCCTGCAAGCAGTGCTGCCGCTAGCATACGCAACGATTACGTCGCATTTTCAGTGCTTTGCACATGTTTTGATGTTGTTGTGCATTTAGCTGCATTCAAGTTGCTTCTTTTACTGTTGTTGTTGTTGTTGTTTCTGTTGCGCTCAGTTGAGTTTAACTATACATATGTATGTATATGTATGTATGCATGTAAGTTAAGAAGTTAACATGCACGCAGCGCAAATAGACTCCTATAAAATGCGTAAGCTCTGCTCAGCACTTATCGATAACATTGGCCGCGTTCACCAGAACTAATCAATCAGTAATCATGTATTTTGTTTGTTCGATAACAAAGCATCACAATCAGAAAATTTCAGCGTACTATTTTGGTGATGAATTTTCAGTCATCATAATCACAAAATTTGAAATCATGATTGCTAATCACTGCATTTCACCAGAATAATCATGCAAATTTCATCGATTTTCTGCTGTCGATTTGTTCTGGTGAGCACGGCCATTGTCATAAACAATATGATTCTATATACGAATGTCGAAAAAAATTACTCAAAAAAATATTAAAATCTTATTGCTCTAGAATGATAAACTCAAAAAAGTTTCTAAACAAACCCTTGGATTTTTAACAAAATATTTTTCATTTTGCCTTTTTTTCTATTAGCAAAAAGACAAAATTTGTCGAACCATTTATTTCAAAATCAGGACTTCAATTGCCAGCGCGTGTGATATTTATTCGAACCATTTGTTTCAAAATCTACATGTTATATTAAAAATCAACAATTGTTTCATCTTTGTGTTGGTCGTATGTGTTGAGTAGCTATTTAATATTCATATTTTGATTGTTTTGTTTTCGGGACTATCACCAATGACAGGAAAACCAAACATACTTTTCCCAATTTTTTTGTTTTTCTTATTTTTATACTCTGAATTTTGGATTCCTTAAATTTTATTCTTGGTTTTTTTTCTTCTTTTTTAAAATTCATTAAGAAAGTTTCGGAATTCGTATGAGGTACCAAACAATATAGTTATAGCCATTTCTCATTTTAAAACGGAAAGAAATTTGCGTATTTGAGAATTACAAAAAAAAAAAATTCTTTCATATTAATTTTTATGTTCATTTAAAATTTTTTATTTTTTTTTAGAATAACTAAGGTTTTTTTACAGTCGTGTTTGCTATATAACTGCAACAGAATAATATTTATATTATATTATATTTTACGCTCTTTATCTCCGTCTCCGTCTCTCTCTCTCTCTCTTTTTCTCTCTGACTGCATTTTAAATATTTGAATATATTGTTGTACTGCGTTAAAAGCAATTAATGAAATGCGTGCAGAATCCGTTTAACATTTGCATTTCCTTGTTTTATGCTAATATTTTTGAATTAGAATAAAATGCACACATACATATGTATATTAAATATCACATTGAATGAATTTTGCATTCGAATTTGTTTCTCGATTTATTCACGAGTGCAACGAATCGCACAAGTTGCAACCGCGAATCATTTTTGGGCTGACGGCATCGAAAACCGCAGATATTTGCAATAATGGCCGAGCCATCAAATGCCTCACTGCATTTTTGGCCTATAGGTTTGCGTGATTTGCCTAGTTATGAAACACACTCACAATCACACTCATAGCACTCATTTTAATTCAAGCATTTATGGGTCTATTACGTATAAATGTGCGCTATTGAAATATTCAAATTGCAATTTTTGCCAAGTGGCTTTTCAAAATTGTTTCAATTGAAAGCATTACTATTTTAGTACTGTATCGAAAAGAGAGTTTAAAATGTTTATAAAATAATATAAATAAATGGAATATATAGATTCCATTTAATTTATTATTTTGAGACCTCAGCTGTCGCTTTGGCACGAAACCATTCACATGATTTGGCCATAATTTTCCAAATTATGTGTAACAAGTCATCATTTTCATTTATTTCCATTGAAAAGCCATTTCATTTTTCTAGGGCGCTCCTAAAAATGGGACATGAAATGTTTGTCGGGACCCTTTTCAAAATGTCGTATTGCAAACAGCAACAAAACAAAAGCCACATGCACATAAATAACGGCATTGTGGTTGACGGGCTTTCAAAGACGTTAAAACTGCAGGGCCAAAAAGCGAAAAAGGAATGAGATGCCATAAAATAGATTGAGGAAACCTTGCTGCGGCGAAAAACAAAACATAAGAAACACATAAAATCATCGTCGCCGCCATTTTGTGGCTTGACCCACAAAAAAAAGTCTCAAGTAGACAAAACAGAATTCACAACCTTCTATTCATTTTCCTTTCTGCCCCTTTTTCGTTTTTCGGGTTGATGTCTAGACCACAAAGAAACATGCAAATTGCTCATACGACGCGTTGACGCACAAATGGCCCAAGGCAAACGACAATGAAACAAAATCGAATCAAAAACAAAAAGAAAAAAACAACCACGCACCACATGACCTTGACAGACACTGTATCCCGAAATGTATCCATTTGGTTGCTTTGCGACGCGTTTGCTCATCATTATCCAGCACGAAGTTATCTTTCGGGCCATGTTCTTAGCCTGATTCTTCGCGTGTGGCCAATAAAATGCCCAAAATTTATTATGCACTGCCAAACAGATCGCACATATTTATTACGCTCTCTCTCTCTCTTACTCTCTCTCTCTCTTCTGTACGTGGCATTCAAATACAATGAACATAATTTATCTACTTTTTTGCCTACTCCACATCTGATTAATTCTCATGTTTTCCCATTTTTTCTCACATTTTTCTAAAATTTTTTCTCCCCTGTGCTTGCTACTCTATTTAATCATCTGCCATTGTCACAATTTCACGATAAAAATAAAAATACGAGTACAGAGAAGTGGAGCATTATGCGTTTGTTGATGCTTTGCTGGGTAAAATTTAAGCATCATTAGCGCCATTTGAATAATGTTCATAATTTATTTGCTATGCCACTTGATTATTTATTAGCCACTGCACGCGCTTGCAAAACTGGAAAATTGGTTGAGCATTGTGTTCTAGAATGTGTGGATGATATGGATTATTACGCTGTTTAGCAATTTGTTTGAAAATATATTATGCATTATAATACTTAATACCAGTGATTCCAAAATGTGAATCGAGTTTTAAATCGAAATAAAAAAAAATCTACAAAAAAAGAGATTCGAGCTGTGGATTATTCGATATAATGGGCTTTCCCAAATTCACTTTATTTTATTTGAAAACTTAATTTTAATTACAAAATGCACACGTACTTAAATGCAGAATCAAAGGTCAGAGGTCTACACCCAGTAAAATAAGTATATGTGGATAAAGTTATTGAAAAAAAAAATTTACTATTTACAAAAAAGATGCAGATTTCTAAAAATAATCTTGTCATTTAAATTCCGTTTGAATGACACAAAAATTTCTTTAACCCATTTAAAAAATTTTTTTTTAAATATTTTTGCTAGTATTTTTTGAAAATTGCTAAAATGGCAATTTTTGTATAAAAGGAGGAAAAAGGGGTTACAATAGTCAATTGCAGTTTGAAGAATTTTTTTGCATCAACATATTTTTTGTAAAAAATCCAGGAAAAAATTAGAAAAATTCTAAATTTTCCATAGGTACTTAATGGGTTAAAGAAATTTTTGTGTCATTCAAACGGAATTTAAATGATAAGTATTCTTTAAGAAATTTGCATCAAATCTTTTGTGTTTTAAAGTATATTTTTTTTGAATAACTTCATACACATATACTAATTTCCCTGGGGTAGCATGGACTTTATTGTTAATACGCAACGAAATAGATTAAGTTTTGACAAAGTTAGGACATCTTGAAATTTTAGATAATTTATTTAATTAATATAAATAAACTTGCATATTTTTTATAAAGCTGAATATCTCAAAATAATAACAACTCTATTTTAAAATCACCTCCAAGTTTATAGCATACTTTCTTGCGACAAGCAGACTAATATTGATTTGAAAAAATTTCGTTCTGTCCCAAAACTTTAATTTCAAATGTGTTTTATTTTATTTTTTTAATTATATACGTAGCCAACAAAACAAAGATTATCTAGCAACTTTGTCAACAAATTAGCAACACCTCAAAAAGTTTTTGACCAAAATTTCAAGACATCTGTGTGAAATTCGATTAGCAAAGTTTTCCAACAGATTTGTCCAACGAAATAACTGAACATGCAATTGGCAAACTCACTGACAGATCTCTCACATACAAAGTCTCTCTCTCTCTTTCTCTCTGTCTAACTGTCAGTCTCTTTGTCGCCTGCCAGTTGCCACTTCCCATATCCCACTTGCCACAATCCGAGTTGCAAGTTGTTTGCCTACCATGAATTTCTCACCTTTTTTTGGGCCCATTGCACGTGCTGGGGAATCGAATCGCTTGCAATTGAGATGGCAAATTGCGGCACTTTACAAATGTGATTCATGGCAGGGGGCGGCGGGTGGAAGTGGATTGAGATGGGCTCTGGAAGCTGCAGCAGCTGGCAGTCAATGCCAATCGCAGTTACCCGTTTCAGACTCTGACTCTGCCATTGCCAGTCAACTTTCAATGTCACACGTCATCAAACTTTGCGCTACTTTGGCAGCAGTTGCTGCAGGGCTGACAGCAATCCCCTTCATCTTCTCCTTCCCGCCCTTAACTCTTTCCCTGCTACTTTCAACTTTGCATGCTGCATTCAGTTTTCATCGGCATCCATCGCATCGCATCGCCTGCACACACTTGAGGCTTCAAAAGAAGTTGACTTTGGCCGGGCATACGATTTGACAGCCTTTGTTGCCGCATTTCCTTTACTCTCTCTTCTCTCTTTCCTCCCACTTTCTTCTCGTCTATTCACTGCTCATTCCACACGTTTGAGTTGCATTCATGTTGGCAGCAGAGACGCCGCACATAACGCTGAATGGCTTTTCTCTATGGCCAAAAAGCTAAGCAAATCAAGCAGATTTTTAACGATACGGCAACTCCGCTGCCATTTAACTCGTTTGTGTGTGTGTGTGTGTGTGTGTGTGTGTGTGTGTCGCTTGGCAGCTGGACAAAGCTAAAATTTAGCTGCCAATATCGCCACCATTTGCCATGTGTTGCCCTAACCCCTTACTCCTCATTCGACCCTCGATTTCAGCCGTCTACATCAACTTCTCATATTGAATTACGTGTATGCGCAATTGCAGCCAATGCAGAAAAATTATCGCAGCGCCAGTTTAAGTTTTCCAGTTTCCAAAACATTTCCAGTTTATATTTCTTATATATGAAAACTGAGTGTAGTGTTGCTGAAAAGATAACATCTGCAGCGTTGCCACTTGTTCCCTGACAATCTGAGTTTCGTTTTTGATTAATTTTCTTGGAAATAAATAATGTAGACCATAGGAAAAACGTATGAGGCCTAGGAACCGTTTAAATGATACAAAACTTTCCTTAACCCATTAAGTACCCATTGAAAATTTCGAAATTTTGTAAAAGTCTACTTTTTAAACTTGTTTCCTCGGGCTCAAACAAAAAATGTTATGATGCAAAAAAGTTCCTCAAACAATTTTAATAGTGACTGCCAAAAAAAAATTTTCAATAATCTCTTCGCTAGTATTTTTTATAATTTGTTGAAAACTGCAAAAAAGCCGTTTTCTCCATTTTCATACAAAAAGTTAATTTTTTGCAGCTTTCAAAAAATTCTACAAAAATAAATAAATAGGGTTTCTGTTATTCTAACAGATCTTACATAGCGTTGCCACATTATTTACTCAATATTCAGAATAAATATTTTCAAAATATTATATACAGGCATGCCACAGAAATCACTAGTGAAAGCGATTTCAGAGAAAAGCCATTCCACTTCGAAAATTTCTCCGTGCCACAGAACTTCGAGTAATTTATAGTTTTTAGCATGTTCACCAACCTTTTCGAACTAGGCTGCTAGGGTTGGTCCTTTCTCAGATTAAATTTCCCAAGAGTTTGTTTAGCAACTTTTTAAAGTTTATCATTGCAGAATATCAAATTTTCATTTTAACTCTTATTTAATTTATATAGTTCAATTTATTTACATAATAATAATTATTGTATAGCTTAAAATAATTTAAAAGTTATTGGCGCGGCAAACAATAAAAGTTTCTCGACAACTCTAAATTCAAAAATTCGGACAGAAAATGTGACATTATTCTCATGTCATCGGACGTCAGTGAATTGAGCGATGATTTCATCTCACTCAAAATTGTTCAGGTGATTGGACTGTGGCACGGAGAAATGAAATTGACGTGAAAGTCAAGTGAAAGAGATTTCTGTGGCATGCCTGATAATTTTAGATATCATGTCAATTATTAATTTTCTGTAACGTTGCCACCTAATCCAATATATTGATATATTAAGAATTAATTAATTGCGTCTATAATTTTAATGAAATGAAAACTGGATTTTGAGTATCATTGGTTAAAAAATATTTCACCACACAGCGTTGCCACTTATTCGATCATATATAATAGCTCTTCTGCCAAATTTTTAATGCAAAAAGTATTCACTTTAAATAAACAGATATTCAGTTTGATTGTAGGGTATCTCGTCGTCAAAGGGTTTTCATGCGTGCAGCGTTGCCACTCGTTCCAATTGATGCATTCATTCGAATTCGAATCTGCTGTCAGAGCCATTTCCTGAGTCCCATTCAATCTCTCAGCTTGTCCCATTGGTCTGTTGCTCCGACTGTGTTTCGGCATGCATCCTATTGACGGTTTGAATTTCATGTTATTGACCGACGTTTTTCTTTTGAGTCGGCCTCCCTCTCTCTATCAATTCAGAATTCACTCTTTGCTTATGCTATCTCATTCTATTTCCGACTCCCTCGTCAGCACTCAAGGCAAGCAGAAAAATGTCCAAACTGTCAAATGCCAAAAAGCAAAATGTGAATGCCATTGAGCTGTGAGCAGAGAGAGAGAGAAAGACTCGGTACAGAATCCTGGAAGCGGGATGCAGGTCCAGGTTGCAGTTGGAGATGGAGATGGAAGCTAGATTTGGACATTTCACCTCTTGGCCATATGTCACCATTGGCTCAATTCCAGTCGAAGCTCTGACCACAGGCGACATGACAAAGCGAATTGCTTTTGCTTCAACTCGAGCCCAGTTCCATTTCCAATCCCAGTAACAGTCCGATTCATAAGCATGATTAAAGTCCAAGTGCAGAGTGCACTCTTCACTTACTGAGCCAATTACCAACCCCAAAAACTACACCCTACATAAAATATTAGCTGCACACACAGGTCACTCATTTCCAATTTGTCAGGCTTTGCTTGCATTTCCAAAGAAGCTTTTAGTCGCATCAAAGGTCTCTTCCACTTTTCCACTTCCATTTGATTTCCTGCTGCACTGCCAGATTTTGATTTCTCGAACCTTTGCATATTTTAACTATAAAATTTGAAACCAGTTAACAGAGCATGGCCCTCAACTCTGCCCATTTGTTGTTGTTTCCTGACAAATTCAATTTTGCTAATGAATGCAATATTAATTACTTATAACAATAAAGCCAATTTCATCTTCTCTTCCCTGCTACTTTCATCACAGATGCCGCAAGATGTTTGCCATTTATGAGGCTTGTGTTATAACCAAAAGTTTTGTGATTTGCATAACAACGACAAAGGAAATTGCTAGCAGAGGAATAATTTAGAATTTGTGTGACTGCAAGCTATAATTAGGTTAATAATTTAAATGATTTTTGGGCTTGAAAACTACCAATTTAAATTTGGATATTATATATTAATGCATAATGAAATTTATCCTGAAGGGCAGAAGAGGAAAGTTAACTAATTGGTATCAAAAGAAGATGACGGAAAAAGAGGAATCATTTTTATTCAGGTATGCTACAGAAATCTCTTGTGGAAGCGAATTCAGAGAAAAGCAATTCCACTTCGAAAATTTCTCCGTGCCACAGAAATTCGTGTGATTTAGGTTTTTAAGCATGTTCATCAACCTTTCGTACTAGGCTGCTAGGGTTGACCCCTTCTCAGATTAAATTTCCAAAGGGTTTGTTTAGCAACTTTTTTAAGTTAATCATTGCAGAGTATAACATTTATATTTTATTTCTTATTTATTTTATATAATTCAATTTATTTATATAATAATTTATATTGCATAGCTTAAAAAAATTTAAAAGTTATTGGCACGGCAAACAATAAAAGTTACTCGACAGCTCTAAATTCAAAAATTCGGGCAAAAAATGTGACATTATTCTCATGGCATCGGATGCCAGTGAATTGAGCGATGATTTCGTTTCCCTCAAAATTGTTCAGGTGATTAGACTGTGTCACGGAGAAATGAAATTGACGTGAAATTCAAGTGGAAGAGATTTCTATGGCATACCTGATTATTTTCTGACAGAATAAAGAAAAAACTTAATTGTGAAAGCTACAACAAAAAAAAAACAGATTAACCAGATGATGGAAAATTATTGCTGCAATTGTATGTAACATTTTATTTTTTCAAAATTTTCAACGGATTTAATTACTCAAATTCAACCATAGAAAAATTCCCAAAACTCTTTAGGAGCAAGGCAAAATGTAAAGAAACTTCTGCAAATAAGTGTGTGCCTGTTTTCTAGTGATGTCTGATTAATCTAATTTTCAAAGCTGTCCGACTAGAATACAGACATCAATACATTGCATTTTGCACTGGCATTTCAATCTCTATTCAACCGAAATGGTTCTCAATTTCAACAAGTAGAGCAGCAGTCTTTATAAATACAACCATTATCTAGTAGTATGTATATTTTTGTAGCGTCGACTCGACATCATTGATGCTCGATTGTGCTCAAGAATCCGGCACACTGTCGTCTCAAAATTGTCATTCTCTGTTCTATTCTGTTGGCAGCACACTCGAGTTAAGGTAACAGCGCCTGAATAGCGCTAAACAATGGGCCAACAATGAAGGCCTCTTGGCTCAGTTGGCATTGTTGTTGTTGTTGTTGGCCAGGCAACGACTATGGGAACAAAAAAAAAAGAAAGAGAAGTAGAAGGACATTTGTTTCACAATTCAATCTACAATCTTCAATCAAGCTGGCTGACTGCAGAAAAGGGGTGAGGAACTTGGGGGGCGTTGCATTCCGCCGCAGATTAAAATCAGTAGAGGCCTCAGGGGAGAGGTAGGAGAGGGGGGAAGGGGCAGAGAGCCAAGGCGCCTTGATAAAATTCCCATGGAAATTCATTTTGGGCAGCCGCGAGTCCCCATGAGGTATGCAACCCAGTTGCACATCGCGTATGCGTATAAATCGCACCAAATTAGCTGGCGATTGTTGTGCACACACACACACACACATACTCAAACACACACACACAAACGGAAATGAATTTGTGGCGCAAAAATGATTGTTGCACAGTTGCACAAAGGCAAAGAGTGAAATGAAATGAAATAAAAAGATGGACGCAACAAAATTGCTAGTGTGTGTGTGTGTGCGTCTGTGTATGTGTGTGTGTATGTGTGGCATGTGTGTGTGTGTGTTGCAAGCGTGTATGTAAACGAATTTGCGATGCGCCTGAAAAACGCCAAAGGAAAATTGCATACATAAAATTGAATTGCCAAAACACAGTGCACAGTGGTATGCATTGCATTGGGAGAGCTCTAAAAAATTGTAAATTTCCTTAAAAAATTGTAATTACAATAAATCTCATATCTGTTATTTATTTTAAGCTACTTGGTAAGAAATTGTTTCTGAAATTGAAAATTAAAATACCAGATATACTGTTTTAAATGAAAAAAGTCTTACATATATTTTTTATTTAATAAATTTAATTTTATTTTTGAACTACAATAAAAAATATAAAAGAATTGAAATTATTATTTCAAACATATTTTTTTTAGTTCAAACGAATTGAAATTATTATTTTCAACATTTTTTTTTAGTTCAAAAATAAAAAAAAATTTGTTAAATAAGAAATATATGCATAACTTTGTTCATTTAAAGCAGTATATCTGGTATTATAATTTTCAATTTCTAAAAATAAAATTTAAAATGACTGAATTTTAAATTAATGTTAAAATTTAAGTAAATTTAAGTTCAAACATAATCTGAACTTATTTATAATTTGAATATTAAAGTCCAAAAATTAATGTATACTACTGGCTAAATTAATAAGTACACTCTTTCTTCTACTAAACAAGCTATTGTAAGTCAAGTCTTCACAGTAAAAAAAATATATTTGGAAAGGTCATCTGAATTCCCTTTGAATGATGCATAACTTTCCTTAACCCATAAAGTACCCATTGAAATATTCAAATTTAAAAAAAAGTCAACTTTCAAAACTTTTTTCCTCGACTTTTTAAAAAAAATGTTGGGATGCAAAAACATTCTTCAAACAATTTAAGGAGTGACTGCAAAAAAAAATTTCAAAAATCTGTTCGCTTATATTTTTTATAAATTTTTGAAAACTGCTTAACAGGCACTTATTCGTCATTTTCATATAAATTTATATTATATTTTTTGTCTGAAAAAAATAATCATGGTTTTTATCAAATATTCTTGCAATTTGTACCACAGTGCAGCAGGCCATTGTACACTGAAAAAGACGTTAAAAGCCAAAGAGATAGGCCGACATATGCCATGTTAGAAAGAGAGCGAGAGAGTAGGAAAAGAAAGAGAAGGCAAACGTTGAAATGGTTTTTTCGTTTAGCAATTTTATTTCCGCCTTTGTCGCCATTCATTCGATTGCCAACTTGACAAGGACGAGGAACAGAACAGAACAGGAGCAGAAAAAAGAGAAAGAGAGGGAGATGAAGATGGAGAAATGAGAACATTGCAGCACATACACATACATATGCCGACTTAATGTGTTAACCCAATTTTCATGTTCAGCACTCGACAGGCAGTGAAAGCCCTCGAAAATAGATCAGATAAAGAAAGAGAAGCGCCGAAATCCGTGAATAACAAATTTAACGCTGAATTACGATTACGATTACGATTTGCCAGCCAAGTTCCATGGAATTAACGAGTCGAGTGCAGAAGGTCGAGACCCCACATGCAATTGGGGAAATGGCAAATGGGGAAAATTTAGAAATAAGTTTAGAAGGCCTTCGGCTGATTTGCATAAGTGACTTGTGAAACGGGAAACGAAGGATTAAAGCGACTCCAAATCCTGCTGATGATGATACTTGGCACAGACATTTAAGTTGACAATTAGATTGAATTTCCTTTTGACAATATGAATGTCAGAACTTTTGCTACGAGTATTCAGTTAAGTTGACATTGCCAAAAAGTTTTCTCATAATTGAAAAGTGCAGTTCAAGTTATAATTTGAAATGAACTCATTATGTTTTATCGTGAATATCTCAATTTTAATTTAATAACATTTAACAGTCAGTAAAATGAATTTTATATTTTTGTGGGTTTGATATTAAAACTCAGAAATACTCAGTGACCCAACATTTAAATAAGCTTTATAAATTCTTTTACTTTTCCTTTTTATACAAATTTTAAAGTGCACCTGGCTTAAAATTATGTTTGATTTACGTTTGCAGATCTAAAGATTTACACCATTTTCTTCTCAGCTCAAAATCCTTTTTTCTGTATTGTGCCTTTCGTATTCAATCAATTTTGACATGATTAAATTTGACTCGAGTTAGAAATAAAAGCGGCAAAAAGAAAAAAACCTGATTACCTGCTGGAAATTTGTGGCCTGTTTTCTATTTCTCCTGATTTTCCCGGCTTTTCCCTTCCTTTTTGTTAGCTGCTGTTTTTGGCAACTTAACAAATTCACTTTGACTTTGCATAGGACGCGTTCTAGAATTGGGATTGGGTACAGAGCGAATTACCTGCTGGCAAGTGTGTGTGTGTCTGTGAATATTGTGCTCTATTTTACTTTGCTTTTCTTTTACCTTATTTCATTTCTGTTTCTGTTGCTGTTGCTGTTTCGTTTGCTTTTTGCATTCTCCTTTTGCTTTTGCTTTTTTCCGACATTGTTCATGACGTTTCACATGCAAAACGCGTGTCACATTCGCATTTCCGCCCTGTCATGCTAGTTTAGTAATGTGCCTTACGCATACATGTGTGAGTGGACTACCCAGCAAGCATTTTATGCAATTTTTGATTTTATTCGACCTTTTTTCGAGTGCTCTACTTGATTTTAATAATCATAAGAGCGCTTGTTTTCTGATCAGAAATTATGCATTTGTCGGGAGAAATGGCAGCCTAGCCGCGATTCTTCTTAAAGAGTCGTTTATGACTCGCCTTTCAGACTTATTTTCGAGCCATATTTTTGCTTGTTTAAAAATTGCAACACCATTAGCTAAATTACATATTTGAGTGCAATTTACATGGTAACACCCTAAGAAATTACATTTGAATTCCCTACGCGATCAATTTTCGATTGCATTACATCAGCGGTGGGCACGAAATCTGAATCTACCTAAGTTGGGAGCAGCCGCTGCTCCCGGAGCCACTGCATGCCCACCGCTGCTTTACATTATGCTATTGTAATTTTAATAAATATTTTCGAGTCATCTTTCGATCGCCAATAAAATTAATTTCTAGTTAATCATTAAAATAATTCGAAAAAAAAAACTCCTCAAGTGTATTTTTGTTAAAACGATCTTCCAAATGCTGGTTGGGTAACCCATCATACACGTGCACTTACACATACTCACACGCACAGCGCTTTTTGGCTTTCACCAACAGTCGCCATTGCCGTCCTTTGGTTACTTTGACGCTTGCCTAAGTGGGCCTGTATGTGTGTGTGCGTCTATGTGTGTGTGTGTGTGTGTATAGTTGGGTCTCCTTTTGGAATGTGTAACTTGTTAAAAATCCATTAATCACGTAAGTGGCAACTCTGGCAAACGACAAAGCCAGCATACAAATGCGTTCATGCGTGCAAAAACTTAGCTAGCAAAAAGCAGACAAGCTTTCGCTTCTTTTTCTCTTTCCCACTCTTCCTTTTCCTCTCTTCTCCCTTCACACACACTCACACACATCATACCAATACTAATACAACACTAATTTGTATGCGTGTGTTTGGCGCTCACTTAATTTTTTCTGGTTTGCTTGCGTTTCTGTTGTGTTTGCATTTTGCTGGCTCATTATGCGCCTCTCTCTCTGCTTCTCAGCTTCCCTGTTCTCCCATTTAGCATCACTCATACATTACACTGCCTCCCCTTACCTATTCCCCCATACTTCATTACGTTTTTCCAACGAAATAAGCTTGCCGGAAATTATGCATGTAATTAAATTTTCAAAAAAAAAAATAAAGAGGGAAAATCATAAATGTTTTAGTTGGGCGTCGTAAATTGCATTCGTTGTAGTTTCAAGCGCTTTTTTTGCTGACGTTCTCATTGGACTGGGCACATGCCGAGTTAAGGAGTTAAGATTTAATATTCTAGAGAGAATGACAAAAGTTAGAAGAGTGTCATAAATGAATTATGTGTGTGCAAAAAGCAAAAGCTACAGTCTGCATTTCTCATTTCAAGTGAAGAGGATTGAAATAGAAACATAAACTGGATAAAAGTGTTGAGGGAAAAACAAAAACAATTTTAGCGACTGCCTAAAGGAATTCTAAACTCAAAAAATTAATTTAAAAATAAACTGATTTAACGATTGTGTGAAAAATCATTTTAGCTGGGGAAAGTTAGAATTCCGACAGAATTCTGCTTCAAAGATAGTAAAAGAAATTGCCGATTTTTTTATTAGTTGTACTCATATATAAATTAAATGAATTTGAAAATTATTTCAAAATTTCACTAGCTTGGGTAGAAATCAGGGACTGCAAATAATAGTTATGAGTTTAAAAAATATTTAGGCACAAAAAAGCCTCCTAGAAGAGTTGAAAAAATATACATATGAAATTTTTTAACGGCAAATTCGAAAACAGGATAAACTTTTATAAGCAATTTTAAATTTTAAAATAATTTGTAATTATTAAAATTAATTTATATTATAAAAATTTATAAATTAGGAGTTAGGTTTTTATATAGTATTTGCTTCAAAGAAGCCGACATGCTGGTGCCAATTTGTCAACAAATCCGAAAAGAACTGGTTGAGCCTAGATAATGTTGAATCTTCTAAGAATTTGAAATTCCCTATCAGAAATCAACTCTTTAGAATGCACTTTTAACGCTCGAAAACTGAATTATTTTATTAAAAACAGCTGCCACAAACTGTGGCACAGTTTTGGCGTTGATTCTATATTTTTTGGCTAGCGGTGGCAAAGTCAACAGAAAATATTAAATGCAACAATGGCACAAACCGCACTAATTGCGAAAACCAAACACTCTCCCTCAGCGCCTTGGAAAATGCATTTTGTGCTATTTCCAAAAACTCTATGTGTGCGTATGAAAGCCGCAACAAACAGGCTTACAGTGTAACAGAGAAGGAGAGATGTAGAAAGAAAGAGTGAGAAGATGCGAAATATTGCCGTTAGCTGAGATGTACATATCCCAAGTGGACTGCCAACTCGTGTTAATATTAAATTACCAAAAACTATTTGCAATTTTTGAAAGTTTTGCACTGTCTGCTGCGTCTGAGGCGGATGAAGGGAAGGGATGAAGTCGGAGACGGAGGTGAGTGGCGACGTCTTGTCTTACAAGCTGCATGCATTCCTTTGGCACAAATTCCTAAGGTCCTTTTGCCACAAGCACAGAGAGAGAAAGAGTTATGAGGAATAAAAGAGAGAGAGAGAGACGCACACAAGTTTATTATGTCTGCTTGCTGGCCAGGCGAGCCAGAAAGTATGCAACATTTTAATATGTGTGTCAGCTGGCACACATATTTGCATGTGAGTGTTTGTTGAAGTAGAAGGGGAGTAGGGGCGGGTGCAACACCCCTTTCCCCCTTTTCATTGTCTATGAGGCATATAATAAACCTGGCAAGCAACAACAACTTTCACAGAAAGCATCTTTTGCGGTTTTTGTCCATCGACAGAATTTACTACAATACTTTGAGCTATCCCTCTCTCTCTCGCTCTCTCACTCCCTGTCTTTCTCTCTTTCTCCCTTTAAGCTTTTGTCTACATTTTGTTGCAACATGGGGCAAGTAAAGCATCTTTTACTTGTGGCAACCCTTTAAGTTTACCACTTGAGGCTCAGCCCGACTTCAAACTTTAGCAGCTCCCTTTTTCCCTTCTCCACCCTTCTCCTTTTTCCCCCTTCTGTCGCCTGGCCGCACCTCTGTCAACCTTTCATATCTTGGGGGCACCTGCTGCAAAGTTTTGTTCTCGATTTTTTTTCTTTTTTATTTTTTTTTTGGTTTTCTTGCCAGCACTGCAAAATCAAAGTTAGCACACGCACGTTAGCTTCTGGCTCTGACTATGACTTCTCTTTCCTTTCCTTTCTCTCCCTCTCTCTCCCTCAGCTACCTCAACTCCGTTTGCAACTTCAGCTGCTGTCTGCCCTTGCGAACTTTTCATATACTCAGTATTTTCTACTTAAATTAAATACAATGTGTGCGAAAAGTAAATTGAAGTTTGCTTTATGTGGATTTTGCACTCCTTCGCTGCATTTTGCAGAGTTTCATTTAAAACATGTTAAACAAATTCTGACGACGAGGCTTACACATCACATATTACCTATATACTACATACATACATAAATTTATATTCATCTCCAAAAAGTTGACATTACTTAAGTTGAAGCTGGGAGGAGGAAGTTGTAACTTGTTAAAGACTTCAACTTTGAACTTTCAACTGTTGCCTGTCGAGACTTTTTTACGTACAAATTTTTTATTTGGTTTAATGCACAATTTTTAAAAATTGTAGCTCAAGGTAAACGCATAAAAATCTTATGGAAAAGTTTGAATGTGTTTAAAGGTTTATCAGTTGCCTAATAAGTATGCAAAGACTTCTACAATGTGTCTCAACATTTTAGCATCACTTGAATTTGAGTTTATTTAATAGAAAAATGTGTTTTCAAATGTATATTAAATATTATTTTGAATAGGTAAAATTCCGAAGCGAACAATCATTGCTTCTCTGATCTAAATTCCGGTTAAGAGATAGGAAAATATCAATTTATTTTCATCATATTATTTATATACCTTTTATATACCTTCATTTATTATTTGATTAGTTAATGCATTTACAACACAAAACAATTCCAAAATATTTGATTTCTCACTTGCTGCCGTGCAGCTTAGAAAGCCAACGCTTTGCTGGAATCTCAGCAATGCAATTATAAAACTTTAATCAGAATATAAACCACTTTCTAAAGGCATCAAAAAGTGCCCGGCATAAAACTCATAAAGTGCAGCCAGCATACCAGACTCGTATTCCCTACTAAATGAAAAATGGGGGCAGCGGAAAAAAGAAACTTTCCTTTTGGTCCTTTGCTTATGTGCCGCTCCCCCAAACACAACAACAAGAACAATAGAACAACAACAACAATAAAGCTGAATTAAAAGTGAAAAAGTAGGCGGCCAGTTTCGAGCCAAAAGGCCTCTTGAGTCAACACGATTGGGGATTGGGGTTGAGTGTCGGACCTGTGCCTGAGTGCCACGCCCTTATTTCCCTTCCCCCCTGTTGCCTCAGGCCCTGCGCTTGTTTGATGCAAATGCATCGCGTCTCCAGTTTCAACTGAGATATAAAATTCAAGAAAGCAGGCTCTAGATGTCAGTGCACGACTAGATGATACCCTATGCTCAGTCAAAAAATTGTGTGCACGAACCTACATACCAAATCTGCCGCGTCTAGCTCTTGGGGGATGATACAATGTTGATCATAAACATACCTGTTAAATAATGATTAGTGATCATAATCATTAGTAATTAGATTATTTTTGTTTAAAAGTCGAACTAATGATTAAACTACGATTATTTTCGGTTTTGCCCAATTATTTAATGATTACGATTACAAAAAATCAAAAATAATCAAAAAAATTATATTAATTAAAAAAAAAAAGAAAAAAAATCAAAAATAATCTTTTTGAGTATTCGGATTATTTTTGATTTATTCTGATTATTTTGGCTACTTTGATTGTGAACATTTAAAATAATTTGATTTATAATTTGATTAATAGTCATTAATAATCAAAAATGATCAGAAATAATCAGCAAATAATCAGAAAAAAATCCAAAAATAATCCTAATACTCAAAAAGATTATTTTGGATTTTTTCTCATTAATTTTGAATAATTTTAATAATTTTAGATTATTTCTGATTTTTTGTAATCGAAATCATTAAATAATCACAAATTTTTGAACAGTGAATTGTATAGTCACTACGATAATTTCCAAAAATAATTTAATTGATTAGTAATTCTAATCGAAATTTAACAGGTATGACAAGAACATACATAACAAATTTGGTGCATCTAGCTCTTGTAGTTAATGGAACAAGTTGCCCCTTAATATTGATCAAAAATAAATAGTCTTTACAGCAGGAGTTTTTTATTTAGGGGTATATAATGTCGAATGCAAACAGTTGACAGACAGAAAAAATCTATTAATATTTAAATATAATTATAAAAAGTGTGTGTGAAATTATCATTTAACAAATTTATGAGAAACAATTTGAATTCGTAAATTTTTTTGGTAAAGTGGCGAAAAACATATTACTGTGTTAATTTTCATATTATTTTTGTCTGCAGAAGTCATGTGAATTATAGATGTGACAGCCATAGGATCGCAAATGCCTGCTCCTACATTTTACATACATTTGCACAAAACTATAATGCCCTTATGTGCCCATTTTCAACAGGAGCAGGGTATAAAAATATTATTAAAAACTCACCTGGCACCGATGAGAAGGCTGTTGCCATCCTTGGTGACGAGCTTGAAGTGATCCACGACACTCTCGTTGCCCAGAAATTTCAGTATATCTTCAGGACCTGCAAAAAAAAGAACAGAGAAATATTAAAACATTGCTTGCAGTTGGTATAGAGTAGGAAATGGAGGACAGTCAGGAGACAGTGGGAGACAGGAGGCAAGTAAATGCCTAATTAGGCAATTAGGCGGCGTTAAAGGCGACAAAAACGGGCGGCTAAAAAGTAAAGTGAAATGCTAAAGAGCTGAAAATGGCGGCATGACAGAGGAAAACAATGCAGCTGCCAGGCAGTTTCCTGGATTCATGGAGAGAGTTGAGAGCTGGGAGTCTGTTCCCTGTTCCCTGATATGCAAATGCGGGCAGCTGCATAAAGGATTGCCCCGTTTAGCTGCAAACAAACAACAACAACAACAGAAAAGGGAGCAAAAGAAGTAAAGTTTTTATCATTTGTTTACTTTAGCCAGTCCGCATATAGTTTTTACCGTCTGGCAAAGCGAGCAGACCAACCACTGATAGTTGTCAGCTGTCACAAGCTGAGCCACTGTCTGATAAACTATCTGACAGAGTGTAGGAGACAAACAGAGAGACAAAGCGACAGAGAAAGAGACAGAGACTTAAACAACAAGTACTTAAATCTCCCAGGGAGTTGTCGGTAATTACATGCTAAGGTGTTTTGCCAAGGGATACTCATTACTACTAAAATAATGACATTTTAGCGAGACAAAAAGCAAAGCTTTTACTTCAAGTGAGTTTTCATGGCTGACAATCTATAGATTTTCACTTACAGCTAATGGCATTGCAACATTAATTTCTTGCCTTTTATAGACTGCATTTTATTTATATTTTTCTTTGCATTCTCTGTAGTTGTTTTGTGCCAGATTTCAACCTTTTTAAGATTCCTTTCACTAGAATGAAAAGTTTCCATTTGTTTTTTTTTTAATGATTCTTCTTACATTTCTATACAAGTGGATCAAGCTTTTAATTTAAAGCAATTTATTTAAAATGTTTTTAATGATTTTCTTACATTATATACTTACTCAACTTAGTTTTCTGATAATTCTCTGTCTCTATATTTTCTAAAAGCCTTTTCACAGAATGTATTTGGAAGGCAATTTTATTTTTTTTTAATGGTATCTAACAATTTCCAGCGAATTCCATAGGCAGCAATATCTTGGCATTTTTTTCATTTAATTATTTAGCTCCATTCTCTTAAATTTATTTTAGCATCATCTGTAGAATACTTTGCCTTTTTTCTTAGACATTTGTTTTGACATTTTTGCCACAATTAAAAGCAAGTTTACCCTAAAAAGATTTATCATCAAAGGAATTTAACAATTCGCTTATAAATAAAGTAATAAAGTATTTTTTACATTTACTTAATGTCTTCTATTTTATATATTTTTTAAATACATCCTTTATTGAAGATAACCCTTAGATATTTGCCCACAACAGTCAACAAATCCGCAACTCTCTCTCCGCCCACTGTGGAATCATTACGGATAAAGAAACACGCCCATTGTCAGCTCCCTCATTTGATCAATGATGTCACAGCGAACTTTTTTAACCCAGCTTTTAACTTTGACTGCAAGCGGTCAACCACAAACAGCGAAAAAGTTTCAGCACCTTTTTTGTGTGTTGCTTGTTTTGTTTTAAGAGTTCTGAATGCCGGAACCTTTCCCTTCCATATATGCGCTTTTTTGGCAAGGGTGCAACATGGACAGCTATAGATGCAGCCCGGATTATAGAGCCGAGCTCGTTCTCTTTTCACACTTTTCATTTCAATGGATGCGCCCCAAAAAAACCAAAAAAATTACAGACTCAAAATTAATGGGCGGAAAAAAAGCTTTTATTCACGAGCTTTTCAAATAGGACAGGCCTTTTGTTTGCCTGACGTTTAACGTGACACGTGGGACGTGTGCACAACTCGCTGCTTGATAAGGACTTGATAAGGACGGGGGTTAGGAGTTGCTCAAAAGTACAGCGAAAGTTTTGACATACACGCACACATACAAATACACATTTGCGAACTGCAGATAAAACGACATTTTTAATTTGCTGCTTTAATTAAAAGCAACAAAGCTTTGAAACAAAAAACGAGCAAAGAATTCGAGAGTTGTGAGAGTTGTCAACGAAAAAAAAGAGAAACAGCAGCAATGGTAATGAAATATGCACAAAAGTGATGAATGTCTACACAGGTGGAAATAATATGAAAGTAGAAAGAGAGAGAGAGAGAGAGAGAGAGAGAGAGAGAGAGAGAGAGAGATAGTTATGAAGGGGGTAGGTAGGTCAATACTTATGTTGGTTACTACGCAAGTCATGTGATGGAATTGATTTCTTTTTAAGGAAAAAGAGAAAATAATCAATATGAGAAGTTTAATAGAAAGTTGGGTTTAAAATTGAGCTGAAAAAAAGAAAAAAAAAGAGTAAGGAGGAGAGATAAAGATTGAAATGAGAGAGAAAAAATTGAGAAGTTTGAGAAATTAATTAAATATGAATATGCATTTACAAGGGCGTCGGCAGCTATTCAAGCAGGGGGGGCCAAAATTTTTTATCACTTTCACAATGCCACCATAATGTTGGCAGAAATTATAATAATGTACTATAGTTATAGACCTGAAACTTGGTACATTTAATGGTCATACCATATGTAAAGCCTAAGAAAAAATTTAGACCGATCGAGCCATATAAGAAAAAGTGTAAAATATTTTAACAAATCTAAATGTATAGCTAGAGACCTAAAATTTGACATAAAATTTAGTTAGGCTAAAATAGAATTTATATTTATTTTTGATTTTTTTTTAATCTTACTCCGAAAACTATTTTTAAATTTTTCGCATAAATACACACCTGAAACATGTGATTTTTCACGAAAAGGGGCAATAATGGGCAAAAACAATTAATACCATCTCATTATATATATATTGACGATTAACATTGCGTTAATATAATTTACAACCAACTACAAGCAATCATATTTTTCTTTTTATACCACGGAACACAACAATTTTTAGGCTAGAAATGCTAAACAACATCACTTTACAGAAGCACATAAAACAAAGTTAAATCACATAAAACAAGTAATTCATGATGACCTTATAATATAAATAGATACCTTTAATTTTGTTTTCCATATTAATTTCCTTTAAAATTCGACGTAGATTTCACTTGACAAAGATTTATAATGTATTCTTATTTGCAACACGAACAAAGTGAAAACTTGCGGTAAAATATTCGTTGACTTCCAGGACTTCGTAAAATAGAAGGGCTACAATTTAAACTGTAATACTTTGATTTTCAAATGCATAAAATAACTCTTTATAATATAACATATAGGGTATTTACTTGACCCTAGCAGCCGTTGCAGGTTGAAAACTTTGCAAGCTTGCTGCGTGAACAGCGCTTTACGTGGAAAGCGTTTCACATAATCAACAAAATGTAAACAAAAAACAGCCCACTGTGATCATGTACAACGCGCTGTTCACGCAGCAAGCTAGCAAAGTTTTCAACCTGCAACGCTGCTAGTAGTCAAACATGTGTTTTTAAGTTCCTTGGAATGAAACGCAAAAAAAATATATACTACCCGTCATCTAAAAAAATGACTTTTATAAAGAAATTCTTAAGATAAAGGCATGTAAGAAAAATTAAAGTATAGACGGGAATGATTAAAATCCTTTTGAATATCATAATTGAATTGATTTAATACATTTTTTGATAGAAAAAGAGTGTTGAGAAAGAGAAAATGAGAAAAATAAATAAAAGCACTATAAAAAAAATTCTCTTAAAAGAGGAAGAGTATTAATGAGAAATCAAAATGAATTTAGCGAAAAAACCTTAAGGAAACGATTTTTTTGTGATTATGATCATTCAGCAGAGAAAGAGGAAAAAATTTATTGAATTGATCTCTTTTTTTTTTTTAATGACGGCAAGTATATAATATTTTTGCGTTTCATTCCGAAGAACTTAAAAACACAACTCGAACTCAATTTTTTTCAAACTGGAAGTTCTAATTATTTGACAGGTCGGCGACTCTAACCACTGAGCAAAAATATATTTAATTGATCTCTTTAAGTGATGAATAAATTGTGAAACAGGAAAATTCAAATGTTGTTGAATTTTTCATACTCATTAAACTCATTTTTAAAATACTTATTGTTATTTTACTATTGTTCAATAATTTGTTAAGTCCTTGAGTGAACTTCACTACTCCTCTGTCTCTCTCTTTCTCTCTCTTTCTTAGCCTGCTCAAAAACATCAGAGTTTGTATGTATAGGCCACGTTGCAGCTAACTTATGTTTAATGCCACCGCGGGCCTTTTGACCGACCTCAGCAAGCTATGTAAGCCCACAAATTGTAAGCTAATATTTGTTTTACCTACATCTACAGAGCAGTACGGTCACACACATATACACACACACAATTTGACCAGTTGCAAACAGCCAAAAATTTCACAACCGACAAATCTAATATTTACCTTGACTTTCAAAATGTATGCGACGCCAAAGTAAACTGCAACTCAACACGTACCCATCCTGGGGCAACAGTTGCCCCAACGCCAGTCCAATCCCAATCCAAATCCTATATATACATATATATCTATATGTAGTTGAACAAAGGCGCAGCAGACCGAACCGTATTCGCCAGACGATTCCACAAAAGCAACAGAGCGAATTCCGAAACGCAAAAAAAAATATAGAAATGGGTAAAAACTGGGTAAAAACGACGAGAAAAACAATGTAAAGAATAACCTGACAGAGAGAGTGAGAGAGAGTCTATCACTTTAATCAACTGACTGCTGGGCCTGCCGCTTCAAATTATGCAAATTCAACGAAAATAACGTAAATTCTGACATTCGAAATCTACAAATGCTGGACGACTTTCCACTCTCTCTCTCTCCCTCTATCTCCTTCCGTTCTTTCTCTACTCTGTTCTCTTTGTCTATGTGCTGACTGCAGCAGGAAGGATTTAACATTGCGGTGACAATGGCGACAACGTGTCCATGTTTGACTTTGTCGTCCGGTCGTAGTTCAAAGACCGTTGCCGGAACGTGACAACGCAAGGATCTCACGACTTATGATGATGATGCTCCCAAACATTCGGGCACACAATTTAACTGAAGGAATTCACTACTATTAAGGTCCTTGAGTCTTACACAAATTACTGAGAGAGACAGAGAGAGAGAGAGAGAGCGAATACAAAAGCCGATTATTTAATATTTCTTTATGAATTTTATACATATTCAAATTTAGCTCTGGTTTCTCTTCCTTCAAGTTGACAGCACGCAACATTTGCAAGCGGAAAAGGAAATATTTACCAAACATCGGCTCGACTCAAAAAATACTATGCACATACTGTGAGGGCAAAAATAATAGAAACGATAATATTTTTTTGTATTGTTAGAACTGCGTCGAGCAAAATATTTTTTTTAGTTTAAAATTTTTAACCTAATACCTTTTTAGCAACAATGAGATTCTATATTTAAGCGCAGCTTTTAATCATATTATTAAATAATTGATCTAAATCAGTGGTGGGCACGCAGTGGCTCCGGGAGCAGTGACTGCTCCCAACTTTATTTCTACCTATTCTGTTGTTATTGTTGTGCTGCCGAATTCACATTTCGTGCCCACAGCTGAACTTAATAATTGACATGTCGCTTCTATTATTTTTCCCATGACTGTATATTCACATTGAGTGACCAGCAGTCCACCTCATAAATAATCGCTGCACATTTTGGGGAGTTGTCAGGTGCCACACCTTTTATGACAATGACTCGATATGAACATATAAAGATAAAGAGAGAAAGAGAGAGAGAGGTAGCAGGATACCAGGAAAAAGACAGTGTTTATTAAAAATGCAAATACTTTATAAATGCAAGCAAAATGTTGCACTCCTCTGAGAGCGTGAGTGTGAAAGAGTGAGTTGGGGAAGAGCAAAAAAAATAAATACTAAATAATGAAACTTGCACTAATGGAAGCAAGAGGAACTTGTTTAAAAACTACAGAAAAAGTTTATATAGAAGCCAACGGGATGCGACAGCATTTCTCCAAGGCAAGTACTACGGCAATCACTTGAAGGTAACCTGCTCACAATTTCTAGATTATATTTTTCATTAAATTTTTTTAAAAAGTTAAACTTTTGCTAGTGACGAAAGTAATAAACTGTTAAAATTTAAACAATATAGTACTCCTTTTATATCCCTTAAAAAGTCAAATAATCTGATGGCAAATTAAAATGCCATTCTTAAATAATTCCAAAAATAATTCCAAAAATTCAACTGACGCAAAAACATTTTTTTATAATTGACGAAAGAGAAAAAAATCGAACACTAGTGACAATAAAGCAATGTGTATTGTTTTCATTATGTTCCTTATTTTATCACCTACAGGGAATACAATTAATCAATTAAATTAGATTTTCTACAAAATATTATACTTTTATTACTTTTTTTTTTAAATGAGTTTTACGCTGGTGATGAACGCTATTATTAGGACTGTTAATTTAAAAGGAATAAGATTTATAATACCATATTATATTTCTCTCATTTTTAGCCATTGTTATTTGGCAAATTGTTCTTGAAATGTGGTACATCCTCTTTTGGCTATTCGCCATGTGAAATTCAACACATAATAAAAATTATAGAGTCCAAGGAAGCAAAAAAAAAATAACAGAGAGAAGTAAATACGGAAAAAGAGGACTTTGCATGCCGGAAAACAAAACGCAGCGATGCGTGAAAAACATTCCACGACTTTTGCAACGCCATCCAATCCAGGCAACCCAATGGAGTTTCCTTTCCCAGTCGCAGTCGCAGTGCCAGTCACTGTCCCAGTGCCAGTCTGAGTCACTGTCCCTGTCCATGATGTTCACTGTCCATGTCCGTGTCCGTGTCCGTGGCACCATCCCCCTTTTTTGGCCGAGCGGCGTTCAATGGGAAAAATCCCCAGCCGAGATTTGCATTTAATTGAAATGAACGCCGAACGACGACTGCCATCAAATGGCACAAACACACAAACAAACACACACAAAGCCAAGAAACAAAGGCAAAACGAAAGTCAAATATCAGAAAGCAGAGCACAAAAGGGGGGAGAAAAAAAAGAGAAAGAAAGAGAGAGAGTGTGGAATCATTTAGACATACAGCCGCCGAGTAGTAAGTATTCGAAATGAAATCAGAAATCGATGCCGTCCGTTTCGGTCGGTTTTCTTATCTCTGGAGCGGCATTCGCCACAGGCTTATCGCAGCTGCCTCCTGCCACATTCCTCATGCCTCATGCCACATTCTTTATGCCACATGCTGTTGCACTGTTTGTTTGATATGGTTTTCGGTTTTTTTGGCTTTAGCTTTTCATTTGCTTTGTGTTTTCTTTTGTTTTCTGTTTTCTTTATTGTTTCCCATTCCAATTGCCAATCTGAATCCTGCTGCTGCTTCTGCCAATTTCCTTTCCTGCTTCTATTTGCATCTTGATAGCATCTCGGGGATTTACTTGCAACACGTTTGCTTTCTTTTTTTGTAACTGAAACACCTTTATGGCACTGTCACTTGGTAATTGTGTGGTTACATTTGGCCAACTGATGGAGCATGCGATAAACCGAAGCTGTAAGACGCAGTATGACAACGGATAATGAACAGACTTATTGCCAAGGCTAATTGGAATCACAAGGAAGTGTATGATATTGTGTCAAGAAAAACTGAGCCGAAGAAGCTAAAAAGCTAAGCTAAATTATTATCTACAGTCGTCGGACAGTAGACATACAAAAAATCATAAAAAATACTAGCGATGAGATTTTTGAAAATTTTTTTTCGCATCAAAAAATTTTTATATTGATACCAAGAAAAAAAGTTGAAAAGGTAGACACATAAAAATATTCAAAATTTTCAATGGGTACTTAATGAGTAAGGAAAAGTTTTCTATCATTCAAACGGAATTTAAATGACCTTTCCATTGATGCCAAACTTAACATAAAGTAAGTTCAAATTACGAGTAGATTCAACTTTAGTTTTGTCAAAATACTTTATTCGAAATTGTAAGTTAAATTTTATCATCAATGGAAAACAATTATGAGAAACTGTAATTTTTTTTTATCATTTCTTTTCGAAAATTTTTACCTCTTCGGTAGAAACAGTTTTGTATAATTTCAACATTTGACATGAATATTTAAATTGTTATAACATTGGATGGAAAAAGTCAACATTAATATATTAGTATATTTTATCAATCATAAATTAACACGGCCAAAGTCAGCTTGATCCAAAAACTCTTTCCCGTTTTAAATCACATTTTGCATAACAATACCTATAAATTATGAAATTAGCCACATCCCAAAAGGAAATGCCTGCACACAAGCTAACTCAATCACAAATCATAAATGCCAAAAACGATATACTTTATTATACATACATATATACAAACAATTGCGCAAATCAAATTGATGCCCATTGTGTGCGCCTTTTTGCTCTATGTTTAAAAAGACCTGGAAAATTGCCAACGCCCCTGGGCGTTGAAATATTTGCAATGAAATGGAAGCTTCGTTAATATTTGAAATCGTTGCCAATTAAATTTAATTTTTCTACACTTTTTGCATTACAATTTCAATTCAATTGAAAATGCACAAAAAAAATGAGTCGCAATAGAAAAAAGGGCAAAAATAGAGGAAGGCAAAATGAGAGATAAAAAGTGTTATGGAACTTCATTGAAAATCAAATCGAATTATTTAAATAATTGCATTGAATTTGCGGTTTCCGGCGCTTTGCAGAAAAATGCATGATTGCAATAATTAAGAATGTACTGTAATTTTTGTACTTATTAACTACTGGGGGATTATTTTTACTTTATTTTTTATAAAGTGATAAAATCGAAACAAAATCCATAAATTAAATTAAAAATTTAAAGCATACTCAAGTGAAATCAGAAAACAAATTTATTTCGGCTGATTTTGCACGTTCAACAATTTTCATACGACTGAATTTATTGATATTCGATGCAACTTTGTTTGCGACTTTTAAACGCCATCTGGCGGTCAATTGGTGCAGCATAAACTTATTGCGAACGTGCTTCGTATAAAATGAAATTAATCGGAATGCGTTAAGGAAAAGCCATAAAGGCCTTTAAATTCATTTAGGCTGAAAGTGCAAAGGGAGTTGAGGGGAGGGAGGAGGAGGGGGGGGGGGGGGAGAAGACGGAACCAGGTTTTCGGGTCTGCCGCATGTACTGCGGTTGCCACCACGAACTGTGACAGGTTATGGACTACACGCCATTTGTGCAGCAATTAACGCGAGGCCAGCACATGTTTGGGCCAAGGACTCGGCCAGAATACTCCGACACACAGTACTCTCCCACGGCCCGACGTCCTGCTGTGTGCCTTGGAATCAGCCATCGTATTTTTTATGCACTTTTAACTATTATTGTATTATTTTGCATTTATTAACGCTCATCGCAAGCTTCTACAACCCTTTGTAAAGCATCCAGCAAACCAGCTTCACTTCCTTTCCCCCAGACTGGGGGCCCCAGTTAATAATGAAGAACTTCTGTCAGCTGTGGCTTGTTGCAACTGAAAACGGCAATAGCGACTGCAACCGACTGAGGCCAGAGCTTTTAATGACAACAAATTGTCGTGACCAATTGCCAGGTGTTTTATTTAAGAGCCAAGTTAAGTTGCACAGAATTTCTCATGCGCAATGCAAATGCCCAGCAGATATTTATATTGATGTTAAAAAGTAAATTTAATTACTTTTTACTCCTGTCATATCCTCGCACTCGTACAGCTGAAGAGGTGCCAATGTAGTTAAGGTTGCTTAACGCTGTGTCCTTGCAACTGGTGCTGCCCACTTGCTTGCTCGCTTTCGTTTTACAACACTAGCAATTAGCAATTGTAAGCCAAAAGAATATTCAATTAGCTTACATATGTAAAAAGTAAAGTAATTTAATATTTAATGCTGTTAGTGCTGCTAACTGGATTACTTTTTAATCCGTTTTACAACACTATCAATTCGTTATAGATAAGTTATAAAATTTATATTAAACAAGGTCTGTGTCTTAGGTCTTAGTCTGTGAGTTTTGTTATCATATCTCATACAACAACAGAGTTTATGATTCTAAAGGTTAATTTGCATCCGATTATTCCTATGACAGCTATATGATATAGTAATCCGACTTTGACCAAATTTGGTCAGAATGTAAGAGACAGTCCCAAACATGCAATCTGTGAGTTTGATTGGGATATCTTAAGAAACAATAAAGTTTTCTAAACTGAGCGATTTCCTGACCTTTGACCCCAAATTTGACCCACTTACTTATTATTACTTATTGCACGATGAAATTATCTCATTTATGTTGTGTGAAAGTTTCATCTTGTGTGAAAATTTCATCTTTTTACGCTTAGCCGTTTGGCCTACACGTTGATTCTCAGTCAATGAGTTAGTCAGTCAGGGCAAAGAGTTTTATATATATATATATACTAAAATTATTGCAGTATTCAAATCTTATTATGATGCTGTCAACCTGTTAATTGGTTCTTAGCTTACAACACTGGCAGAATTATTTATGGTGAAATAAAAATATATTAATAATCATTTTTAAAAATGTTTTAATCAACCCTTGAAAAATGGTAGTATTTAATTTTGATTTTACAACACTACATTACTGATTTTAAAGAGCTACTCAGAATACTTAAAAATCTAGATCTATCTTATGTCTATTTACCAATTTTACTTATTTAACACTTTCTTTAATATTCTTTTAAATAACAACAAGTTATTTCAATTTTAAGAAGGAGATAACACTGAACATTCCTTAGGTTCATTTACTGACCTTCAAAAAGCCTGAGCCCTCCATCTGTAAGACATTTTCGAGCACAGGTTGGTTAAGTGCTGTTACACAACACTTTTCGACTCACTCGCATATGCATATTTATTTTCTTTCGAGCTGTGTGAGCCTCATTAGGAACTCACGCCTGTATGACTTGCTCTTCAAACAGAAGAGAAAAAGAAAACAGTAACCAAATGATATTTTCGGCATGAGCTGGCGGAAAAATCTTGTCAAAAAATATATGTATGTGTGTGTGCTGTTACGAGTTGGGCTTCCATCCATCTGAGTAACAGTGCCTGCCGTCTGTCTGTGCATAATCCAGAGCCAGGAACAGCATTTACCCGACGCAAGATAAGATGCTTTACATGTGCCTAAACAAACACAGAAGGAGGAGGACTCTGTCAGGTGCACGCATCCCAGTTACAACTGAACTGAACTGGGCCATGCACGAGGCATGCATGAATGAATCGCAAACAGGGCCAAGATATAGAGATGGAGATGGAGAGACGTGGGGAGATTCGAGAACGCAGGTGTCTCCATTAAGTCCATGCGTCACTTATTACACTGACAATGATATGCGACCCGGGGCAAATATGAGTAACTGGAGCCCGGGCAAAGCCGGGATGCGTCTGCTGCCAGGTAAACAGTGTCAGTGGGTGTAATTGATCAAGCTCAGGCACTTGAGCCCATGTTGTACTTGGTACACACGCACACACATACGCACACACACACACACACGTAAACACAATCAAACAATGACTTGCATTGCCTTATAAATTGACGCAACTTTATGGAAAGAGGCAGACAGACGATGGCATCTGAACTGAACTCTTTATGAGATGAGATGCACAGCACGATATTCAACAACGATATGTTTAAAATGAGTTGCAATTACATTGCGAGAAAATATGGAAAAAAATTCTAAATTCCAAATTTGGAAACCATTTTAATTAAATACACGAAAAAACTTGATTGAGAAACAGATGTAGAAAACTTAAAGGGTGTTGAAAAATCGTTAATTTAACATTAACTATTACAATCGACCTATGTCAATGGAATTTTTTCAGACCTACACTAACGAGCAAAACTGTAACACAAATTCAATGCTCTCACTTCAACGGTCTGTATCTTCTTTCCTATTTGATGTATGCTAAAGACTTTCTTGTTTTGTTGGGCCTTTATTTTACTATGATTTCTAAAAATTTTAAGACATTTGATGAGCTGGAAGAAATATGACAAAGCAGAATGCAAGGTAAGTCTAATGTTACAGTTTTGCACTTCGGTTTTATATTTTAAACAAAAATTTTTTAAAATAATTTTTTAATAATGTGTTCACAGCCCTTTCGATTTTTTTAGTTCCCTTATGCAATTTAGCATTCTTTCGGTATATCGTTGCACCAATGCAGTGGAGATAGCGTACCATATGACCTTGTTCTCTCCCACAGCTCCATCATTCCACTTGGAGGGATCGCATATTTCGCCAGCTGCGATTATACATGGCTACATAATTTTTTCCATAGGATTCATATCGGAGATGGCAGTGGCCACTTCATGGACTGGAATTTTTGTTTTGACATCCAATTTTTGACCAAAAGGGACGTGTCCTTTGGGTCATTGTCTTGCTGAAAAATGTATTTTTCAGCAGCAAGACCCATATTCCCGATGACTTCTAGTAGATTCTGTTGCAGAATGCTTAGATATTGTTCCTTTCGCGTTATTCCATCGATTAACACCAAACGACCAACTGTAGTCGCTGCTCCCGGAGCCACTGCGTGCCCACCGCTGCTCTACAGTCGTCACTTTTCCACTAATAAATTAAACTCCAATAGCAGCTTTAACTTCATCGTAAAGCGACACACCGAGCACTTGATTAACAATTAATCGAAGCAATTTGAGTTTTACGATTGCACTTGGTCAATTCTCTCAGTGTAGCAGTGCCTGTGGCACGTGCTAAAGTTTATGTATACCATCTGATGATGGCTGCTGCTGATGAAGAGTATGACGATGATACTTTGTGTTCGTGTTTAATGATGCCGTTTGCCTGTCAACGCGGCAGCTTCAGCATCAGCTACAACATCGTCTTAACTTGGCCGGGTTTAACGGATCCCCCTACAATCGCTCCCTCTCTTTCTCTCTCAGTAGTGCTGTCTAGTGACATGAACATTATCATGTAGGTTATGTCGCAGCACGCTCTCTGGCTTTTCATCAACTCGTACCCAATGATTGGCTCTATGGCAGCCAGAAGCACGTCAGTTTGCTGCTACTATATGTTAGTAGCTACTGCTCCAATGACCCATAAAACAGGACACAGGACATCGGCAGGACCAGCAGCAGGACATGGATATGGAATCCGTTGCAACAAGCTGACAGTCAACGCGATGCTTTTGTGGTTCACATGGCACGCGCTCAAAAATAAAGCGGGTCATGTCAAATCGAGCGTTGGGAGGAAGCGGCTCTCTCTACCTATCTCCATCTCCTTCTCCACCTTTATCTCTTCCTCTAACTGAGCCGGAGACGGAGCTGATGCCTCGTTGCACCGCGCCAATTGGCATCAATGCAGCTTAGTCGATTGAGTTGACCCTAATGAAATTGAGCGCGCTGAACATTAGCAAAGGCAGCTATGGGATTATAACGAGAGTTGAGAATACTAGACTGTGGGATGCCCGGGAAATTAAAACTATATCAATGTAACTCTTGTAAATTTTTGTGAATTATTTTTGAAAATAAATAAATATAAATAGTTTATAGTCAACTACTGCTTGTTGCTTCCATTGTCACATAATTATAACACCCTTCTAAACGAATTCTTAGTGAAACGGGTCTCTCCAGGGCTTATATTAGTAAGTTTCTCGAACCAAACACAAATACAGTGCGTAATAGCTTAAGATAGGTGTGACTTTTTCAGCAGAGACTTCAAAAAATATAAAATTTTCCTTTTTCCCAGATTTGTTGAACCATTTACTTTTTGAATCTTGTTTTACCAGAAACCTAAAAAGATATATTCTCCTACTTTAGCTTGAATATTATATAATAACAACCAGATGTGTATTATCATGGAAAACATTTGTATACCCGTTATCATCCAACTAAATTGCAACAAGATGGGACAAATGGAACGGTGCACAGTGGTTCCTCCCATAGGCCAAAAATAAAAAGTCCAAGTTGAAATTTGGACTTTAAATGTGTCCACACTGTTTTAGAATTGGTCTAGCTATTAAACTGTATTCTTGTTTTTGTTTTGTTCTAGCTGTCCTCTTCAAGAATATCATCGAAAGAGACAGCATGATATTATTTTGGTGAGCAACTTGCTAGTAGAGCAGTCAGTAAAAAAATTAAAAAAGCATTTAAAACAAAGTTATTGTGCGGTGGAAGGGATTAATTTTATAAATAAAGGTATTATCTATATTTATACAACAAAAAGTATATATACTTCCTGCTGTGTTTTGTGTAAATCGGTATTGTCTTAAGTACGTTATTTTAGACGTTCTGTGTTTGTCTTTTCTGTGTTTCGTTAGAGCTTTCGTTATGAAGCAAAAGTCAGCAATCAAAAAATCTTTTTGTATATTATGAATTAACATTTGAAGATTATGTGATGTTGATTTCAAGTGCCAATAGGCGCCGAGGCTCTTGCTATATACAAAAATGTAACCTAACCTCAACTTTAAAAAAACATATGTATTTTCTATGGCAGCTATATGATATAGTCGTCTGACTTTGACCAAATTTGGTCAGAATGCATTAGGCCATCCCATATGCATATTGTGTCAGTTTGGTTGAGATATCTCAAACAACAAAAAAGTTGTTCATACTAAGACTTGATTTTCGACTGATCATTCATAATGATATGATATAGTGGTCCGATTTCAACCAAATTTGATCAGAATATATTAAGCCATTCCTTTATGCATATTCTGTCAGTTTGGTTCAGATATCTCAAACAACAAAAATGTTTTTCAACAAAAACTCGATTTTCGACTGATCGTTCCTATGGCAGCTATAAGATATAGAAGTCCGAATTTAACCAAATTTAGTCAGGGTGTATAAGACCATCCCATATGCAAATTCTGTAAGTTTGGTTCAGATGTGTCAAACAACAACAATACAACATACAAACACTTGATTTCAGACCGATAGTTCATATGACAGCTATATGATATGGTGGTCCGATCCGGCTGATTTTTATACATAATCTTACTATAAATTTATAAAAATTTTGAGTTAAGTTTTAAGCCTCTACCTCTACTAGAAGTATTTTTGGCCGCCTTCCCCATACAACAGGAACCAGTGT
>JBAMBL010002509.1:0-10229 GCA_037043405.1 Drosophila subquinaria | reverse complement strand
ATATGTGTGCAATCAATTATAATATGTGAAAGTGTGTGTGTGTGTGTTTATATGGTAACAACGTCAACCCATTGACTAATCGAGCAACAACAAGAACAACTACTAAACCGCAAATGCAAATCGCAATCGTATGTGTGTATACATGTGTACATATGTTTGTAAGTATGTAATACTATGTATATCTGCTTAAGCTGAGTGTAAATGGATAATAACAAAAGCAACTGCACACGAATATTTGTTAATGCGCCATTGTTAAATGATTACGACAAATTTAATTGAATTTTGTACAACATACACACACACACACACACTCATATAATTCAGAAGTAAATTGAGAGCAGAAAAAAAAACATAATAATAAGTCAACCGCAGTGAATGGCATTTCAATTCATTCGCCCTGTGTCACAGAACTGAGCGTACTCTACTCGATAGAGACCGTGCTGTGCCGCCCCTAGCCACGCCCACCCGTTGCATACAAAAGGTTGGGAGACATGCCACCTTATAGCGACAATCGTTCAGTTTCTCAGTTTCAGATTGAGATATACTCTAAATGCAAACTGAAGATGAGATTAAGATTGAGATTGGGACTCTGGCTTCGACTCGAACTCTCAGTCCGAGCATGAGATAATGATCATGATGGAGATGGAGATGGAGATGAAGATGAAGACGAAGATGATGATGATGATGGAGATGGAGATGATGCTAGAGATGGAGAGGTTGAAGAGACAAGTATATAAATTATTATTGGCTACTTGAGCCAATGCAGAGTTTGTAATTGTATAATGCGTTGGCTTTCATGCGGATGACAAGTGTGTGATTAACTATATATATGCACAGATACTAAGAGATTAGAGATACAGATAAATTGATAATATGAATATATGTATATATGTGTAGATATAGATAGATAAATATATGTAGATACAGTTGTACATATAATAGATACAGAAACATGGCGTAATATTTGAGTCCTTTGCCGCTCGGTTGACCTTTTATCCCTTGTGTGCATTCGATTTTGACTCACATGATTGATGGGTGATGACGATGACAACGACAAACTTTGTTGGCGTGAACAGTGGAGCAAAAATTATTGACAATATCAAGAAGAACAAAATCAGGGAATGGTTCAAGCCTTGATTTAATTTTATACACAACTTTTTTAAATTCTTTTATTATTTTACTCCACATTTTAAACTTTTAAAATTCGTAATTATAATTATTTCTGAAAATTAAATTTACGAAAATTAAGTAAAACTTTAAATTGTGGATTTTAGAGTATTTTCGGTTTCGTGGATCAGTGCAGAACCGGTTGGCAACTTTCATATACAAATTTTCCAAATTATTCTACGCTAAGAAACTTCATGAAAAGTTATAAATCAATTGTTTTTATGTATTAGGTATTCATAGTGACATTATTGTAATAAATTCATTCAAGTCTCTCTCGTTTTGCAACCACTGTGCACATTCAAATTTTTCGATGGACTTTGACAATTACTCCCAAAACACAGCAGGTTCGTTAGCGGGGGTTGTGAGTGGTAGAGTTGTATCGTATCGTTCGGACTAAGTTCGATTGAACTATCCCTGATTGTAGGTCTTATAGTTCAGTAGCTCAGTTCTTTAGTTCGTTCGTTCGAGTCCCATTATCGTTCAATCGCTTATTCGAGATCCCTTATCGCTCGTTATATTTAAAAATAGTATTAAAAATAAAAAGCAATTTGTCACTTTCAAAATAAAAACATAAGAATTCACATTTTAATCCAATTAGTTAGAATATTAATATTCTCCGAAGATATCAAAAATAAATATTAAAAGCTAAACAATTAGGGTGTTCACTTGACCCTAGCAGCGTTGCAGAAACATGTGTGATTTCATTTATATATCAGTCCAAGTTTGCCTGTCAACGAGAAAAAATAATAGTATTTAGCATACAGTCTAGCAAAATATAACCTATTCCATATTGTTGTGCTAAAAAGTCAATTTGTCAACTTTATCAGGTTGCTGACCTCTAATGGGACTCGATCGAACTATAAAAAGACTCGAACGAACTATTGAGGCAACTGAACTAACTGACCGATTAGTTCGTTCGCCAAAAATTTAACTACTGAACTAAATCCTTCCACTGAACTACGATGAACATCTCTAGTGGGTGGTGGGGGAAGTAAATGTTTGGTCAGATAGATGACTGATAGCGATATCGACAAGTGCTCTGTATTATCTTTTCTCCTTTTTTCATGTCTTTTCATTTGCTCCTGTTTATCGAATCGAATTTGTGAGTTTCGAGTTGCGTTCCATAAATTAATACAACTACCTGCATACGCTTTTTGAATGTGTAAGCAAATGTGCTCATATATGTATGTACATATGTACATACATATGTACGTAATACGTACCGTATGTATATGTGGGCATTGGTATCCTAATTCCAGCCCATCGTTGTCATCTCCCATTGCACCGCATCCATTTTCAAAACGTGTGTGCCTTCTGCCCTGTGTCTTGTCTGTTGTGTGTTTTACAATGAAATATTTTTGCGCTATTCGCGTGGCACAATTGGTTATAAAATAAAAAAAAATAAAAATAAAAAAAGAAGAGCGTCGTCAGTCGGTGGCTGGGTGGGTCGATGGGTCGGTCGTCGGTGGCTTGGTGACTTGGTGGGTTGTGCTTGTTCAACGGTTGCCCACTCAATAGCTGGGGGGCTCTTTTCAATTGGCGGCGGGGCCCTGCCTCGTTTCTGTCGCGAGCTTTATATGAATTTCATACATGCATACAAAGTGGATTTGTTGTTATTATTGTTGTTGTTGCTTTTTTATTTTTTTTTTTTTTTTTGTATTTGTATTTTAGTTTAGTCGCATGGACTTTGGGTTGTACTTTAGTTTAGTTGCTGATGGCGAGTGGAGCGCGTAGATTTCGTTTCGCAGGCAGCAAGATTCGCATATTAAAATCTTGATCAATGTGAGTTTTCCAACCAAACGTAGCATATAAATGTACATTTGCATGTTTGTGTATGTTTGTGTATGTTTGTGTATGTGTGTGTGTGTGATAAACTTCAATTTTTTTTTATTGATTTTGAAATTGATATCGTGTAAGAATTGTGATTGTCATTGATAACACTTATCGATTCATCATAAAAATCATAAACACATTCCTTTAGAGTGTCGCTCGGATGGAAAACGAGAGGGGACTGGATGGGATGAAGAGGGGGAGGGGGAGGGGGTGTTGTCTCGACCCAAAAAACCTTAAACATATTAGATCACAAAGTTCAAGTGTTTTTTTTTTAATGACAGATGAGCTCTGAGTAAAAGCAAAACGACAAAAACAGCAACGAGTACAATCAAAAGCAAGAGTTTGTGTTAAGATTTTCCAATGCGTTACAACAATAACGATAAAGACAACAATGCGCGATTGTTTCGTTTTCTTATTTATTTGTTTTTTCTTTTTCTGCTTTTAACTTTTTTTTTAATGCGATTTACGTTTTGTGTTCGTTTCCGTTGCGTATGTTGCCCAAACAATGACACGAATGGCAGCGCTGTCGACGTCGACGTCAGCGTCGCTGCCAATGGATGTCGCCATTGGGCGCCGTCGAAATCGATACCAAAAGCCCAACAAATAAATGCAATGTGCGAATTCCACAAATGAAGAAGGCGAAAGAGAGTGAGAAAGAGAGTGTGTGTGAGAGAGAGAACGGGAGATTAGGTGTGCAAAAGGAGGCGGGAGTAACTGTTTAATTTTAGGGGCATGGCATGACAGTGTTGTGGACTGTTGACAGGTTTGTGGCTTATCAAATATGTCAACATTTTTATTTATGACTTGTTAATTGCAAACTGGCAAAAGAATTGGCAAAACGCAAATCAGACAATAACCAGCAACAACAACAACACCAAGTATAACAATGAACAGACAGTGCACACACACACACACAAAAAGCAGACAATGAAGCGCGAAATTCCACACAAACACACACTTGTTGTATATAAGTATCGTAAGTACATATATCTATGTCCCATAGATACAGTTCATTTATTTGGCTGACTTTTTATTGATAAGCAGCAGCAACAACAACAACAAGAACAACAACAACAACAATAACAACAACAGCAATAACAAATCAGCACAATAGAGTCGTGTGTGGAATCACTTGTGTCAATGGATCTATTTTATTTTTATTTATATTTATTTATTTTTTTGTGCTTAGCTTATGCATAGATAGATAACAGTACTTAGATATATAGGTACATGTGTATATATATATATATGATGTATATGTATCTGTATTTGTGTATATTAGAAATACTCGTATTTTGCCCAGTTTGCATATTTGCTTGCAATCAGCATTCTCTCTCTCTTTCCCATTGCTACTTTTCCCTCCCCCCACCCTCTTTGCTATCGCTTTAGGTGCATTTGAGTTTTGTTTTCCCCTCAGTGATTGTACTTTCAACCACTGGTTTGTTATCCATGATCAGTTCAATTTCAACCCTGAGTAACAATATCATTTCCTCCATGGTCACATTATTTACAGCATTACAGTTGAAGGCGTATATACATTGTACTCATATTTACTATTCATTACTTTAATCAACTAATTTGTCACTTTATCGCTTTATTTTCCTCCATGCTCACTTTAAATGAACGACAATTACACAGTTGAAGTTAGCTTGTTGTCGCAGTCAATTTTTATTAGCATGAGCAACATATAAACTAATTTGCAGTCATTTTAATCTCATTATAATCCATGGTCACTTGTTTTATTTATTTAAGTTTCCTGTGGTCAAATTATGTAGACAACAATTATGAAGTGATTGACATACATATTTCATCTATAGTCGCTTGTATTCTATTCCTTATTCAATATTTATTTACATGTGATCGGTGGTAATTTTATGTTGAGGATATAGTTATGGTAGTTTCACTTGCTCTTTAAACTACTCTTTATTCCATATATTAACTTTTTAATACAGTTCAGTTTCTATGTAACAAATTCTTGTTGCTGTAGTCCAATAATTTATTAAATATTTCACAAGCAAACGAAGCGAAAGTTGATTACTACCGATAATTGCATTACTGCACTGGCCAACATGACGAATACGCAATATGTATTCATGCCAAGACATTTCTGCTTTCCGTTGAAGCATGAAACTTGCAACTTAATCATAGCTTCCACCTGCCGCACACAAATAACGATTCTAAGTATTTGCTGACCTTTAAAATCCTTGCCAATTATGTGAATTACCTCTTCCCTTGGCCGCTATCAAGTAGGTTGGCTATTTTTAGGTTAGCACTTAGAGGCAAAATCTTGGCACAAAGCAAGCTAAACTAATTGATGCGAATTTCCAGAAACTCCCTGGCAACTGTTCCAACAAATAAAAGCTTTGCTTTCTGTCTGTTGTCTGTGTGGCAGAAAGTGATTGGATATCCTATGCGTGGCATATCCTTTCACTGCAAATTGCCTTTACTTAGATGCTGTGCAACAATCTAATTTGCTACTTCGATCAACTACTGAGTGCACTTTGGTCTTTGTGGCAAACACGGCAATCCCAACTACTCTGTGCATGTGTGCGTGTGTGTGGGAGCATGTCAAGGTCATTATGCCGCCTGACAGGTCAGCAATCACAAATGGCAGTAACGAACGCTGCTGCATTGTGTTAGAGTTTACTATTGCCTTTTTCTTCTTCATCTTTTTCCCCTGTCTCTCTTGACCAGTTGTTTTTGGCCATTATTTATAGACGAGGCCAAGAGCACCTGTATCCCGAGGCGACGACATAAAGATCTCATACTGATCTGATCCGTTGCATTCGAGATGCTTCAAACAAAATGAATAAGCAAATACATTCGTTTATAAACAAACAGTAATGAATAATAACACATTTACAATTCAAATAGCCTCAGCACATATGCAATGCGTCCCATCATTCGGGCGCGCAAAGGGGCGTGGCTGGCTATTTGTTGTTTGCCCAAATTGCGCAGCTTACTCGTATTTGGCAACAGTGTCATCGTTGTTGTCGTTGTCGTTGCCTGCCAGTCATCGTGACCGGCGTACCCAATCAGTTGACGACGTCAAATCCGATTCATTCCCGATCTCCAACGACTTCAACGGCACGCGCCAAAGCTGCCTTAGTTCCAGCGACCAGCGACCTTATTCCGTATGGCAATCAGGTGCCAGCACTTTCCTATAAACTGCTTGAAATGAGTATTTTATTATTTTTGAAAACACCACCTAGAAAACCTTCCAAAACTATATTCAACAAATAAAAAACATCATCTGATCTTTAGATATCTTGAATTTAATCAGAGCAAGACATTAATTTAAATCCCAATATCTTCGGAATACTTTTGCTCTTCCCATAAAAGTTTTGCTGCAGGTGTTCTCCACAACTCTTTAAAAAAAATTTTACAAAACAATTGCTTTTTAAAATTCCGCCAGAAATGTCGGCGATCTTGAAATGTCCGAACTTTTTGCAGTAAGGAATTTCTACTTCGCCATGGAGTAATTTTCTTTTTGTCATGTATGGTGTGTACTACACAAATTGAGTTTAATTGTGGAAAGTATCGTGTGTTGTCACAATAAATCCAAATTATTTGTAATTTTAAGGACTAAATGATTTTTGTGCTGGACTAATCAGATTATATATATTTTTATTTATATTTAAATTTATGAGTTGGAAAAACTTTAGCGAGGAACTTTATTCAAAGAATTTCAAATAAAAATTTCGATAATTGAAAAGCTATGACTTGTGTGAAGATAAAGTAGCTGTACTATAGCTTCAGGATTTTTTACTTTTTTGGAACTTGATTTTATATAAAAGAAACTGAATTTTTATTTAATGTCGACAAAGGCTGGACAATTAAATTAAAAATTAAAGTTAGGAGTATAAATAAGAAGTTATTATAATGGGCGTTTTGTTTAGACTTGTGGTTTTCAAGAACAAATAAAATGCATTTAATTTAATGTTATGGCGAAGAAATTAGCTTTATTACAAAGATAAGGGTTTGCCATTTTGTTGTTTAAATAATTTCGGGCAAGTGGCCGCCTCGAATAAATTCCAGCCGAGAGACCCAATTTTCGACCATTTTTTCGGAACCATATGTCGGCAATAACGCGCCGAATATTCTCTTCCAAGGCGTCAACCGCATCGGGCTTATCTGCGCAGACAAGCCACTTCGCATAATCCCACAAAAATTAGTCTAAAGGCGTCAAATCACACGATCTTGGCGGCCAATTGACCAGACCCAAGCGTAAAGTAAACTTTTCACCGAAATCGTCTCTCAATTGGCCCATTGTTTCCCGTGCTGTGTGGCATGTGCTGAAACCACTTAAAAGCCAAGTCTAGCTCTTCCATTTGGGCCAAAAAAAAAGTTTGTAATCATTCCGAGTAAGGTCGACTCAGAAGGTCGACTAAACTGATCATAAAATGGAGAAAGTGCAAAATTCAAGTTCTAAACCGAGCATGAATTTTGATGATAAAATTCAATAATTTGCAAACGTTGCTCAGGAGTGAGTCTTTTTGTTATAAAATGGCATACTGAGCATAAATAAAGTGACAGCTGTCAAAAAGTCCAACTCAGAAAAAAGTGTTGCCAGATTAAAAACCATAAGTCTAAAAAAAACACCCTTTATAACAATAAGTTATAAATAATTTTAATTTAAAACTCAATGAATTTTATAGTAATACTAAGTACTAACAAGTCTGGAAATTAATAATAAGAATTAAAAATATCTTCATTTATTTATTATTCATTAATTGAAGTTAATTTAATAATTTATTTGAATTTTGATTTGCAGCGCTAATCAGCCGCCAAATCTAACAGTATTAGGGAGCACAACAGCGACCACGCCCACCACGCGCCAACCGAAATCGGCAGTGGCCCTGAGTCAGGCACTGTACGCAGTGAATGCCAGCGGCGCCGATAACAGCGACCTGATGATACGACTGCGCGAGTCCATAAAACAGAAGGAGGAGTTCCTAAAATCGCCGCTGCCCTCCGGTGTGTTGTCCGCCTCCGCCTCGGTCTCCTCCTCTTCCAACGGCAACGCCTCGCAATCGTCACCGCATCAACAGCAACAGCAACTGCAGCCAGTGCAGCATTTTTTCCCTTCTCACACACCACCAGGAGTCACTGCACATCGTGTACGGAATCAAGTGCTGCTTAAGCATCATCAGCAACTGCACCATCAACCGCAACAACAGCAGCAACAGCAGCAACAGCAACAACAACAACAGCAACAGCAGCAGGTTGTCCTTGGCTACGACATGTATAATAGCTATACGGGCAGCAAGCTGGTGTCACGTCCTCTAGGGGCTGTGCCGTCCCAGCAGCGACAGGTAGCGGTCAGTGTGGCCAACAATAATGCCAAGTACGCCAAGGAGTTGGACTACTTTGAGACGCTGCAAGAGACGGGCGTGACCAACAAAGTGTAAGTTGATTACTTGATCAGTTTTTGACTATAATCGAGTTAAATAAATCCATGAAAAATCGACAACTCACTGGAGTCTTTTTCATTGTTGTTCTTATGCAGAATGGAATTCAATAAATTATGATATGAGGAGTTGATTAAATGCTTTGCTTAAAATCAATATTTTGAGTCAAACATTATTTGAACAAAATGAAGTAAATTTGAATACATAGTAAATGTAGACAGAGGTTAAATCAATGGCCGCGTTCACCAGAACTAATCAATCAGTAATCATGTATTTTGTTTGCTCGATAACAAAGCATCACAATCAGAAAATTTCAGCGCACTAGTTTGGTGATGAATTTTCAGACATCATAATCACAAAAATTGAAATCATGATTGCTATTCACTGCATTTCACCAGAATAATCATGCAAATTTCATCGATTTTCTGTTGTCGATTTGTTCTGGTGAACACGGCCAATGTTATTTCGCTTGGAAATCGGATAAGTTTTGACAAAGCTATGAAAATTTGAAGGCTTGTCCAAGTTAAAAATTTTGTTCACTTTGACATCATTTTTAACAAACAAAAAATATATGCAAATTAAAACCAAACAAATTGAATTTTGAATTCCGGAAACTAATTAAATTTAAATGCAAAATAAATTCTGCTTTGGCAGAGGTTATGAAAGTTTGAAGTTGGTCAGATTTTCGACCCACCAACATTTATTGTCAAAATTTTCGAGTTTTTTTTTCTTTAAAAATGTATCAATATTATTTTGAGAGCTCGATTAATTTTTTTTGTGTCGATTTTTGCATTGTGATATTAAACTCGATTCACTAACTTGTAATGTTTCCTTTAGATTTGAGAGTAAGCTGGTATCGCACATGTCCAAGGGCTTCGATCCCTTCAAACCGCTGTCAATCAACACAAACGCCGCCGCCGAATCGACAAGCGGCTCCATAGGAGTTGCCAAAAAGCAAAGTGTTCTATATGAATCACTGCAGCAGCATCCGCTCCATCAGATGCAGGCCAAATATCAGCAAAGCAACGCCCCCAACAGCAGCAGCGCCGTCGATGGACAGACCAGCAGCCGCATGGAGCTGCACAAGGCGACACTGGCGAATGCCACCATCGAGACCACGCCAAGCAGTAAGTTGACATCTTTACCTGCCCATTCCACCACTTTGAGTCCTAATTCAATTATTTCCTTGATTGCTTTTGCAGAGTATAGCAATATGCCGGAGCATTCGCAATCCGTCAGCAGTTCCTCGCATGCGGTGGCCACACTGGCGGACATTGCCGAGAGCAGCGGTAAGCTTTATCTATACCGATAGCAGCGATAGTTTGCAATTCTATCAGTTAGCTTTAAATCGTAGTGCAGCTTATGATGCAAAGCAAACCATTCAAATGAAATTACAGTCGAATCACCATTATCCAAGAAAATTGTTTGAGTTATGGAGACTTCGACTTATGGAAGTCTTTTTTGTTAACTTTATTAAGTGTATTGCCACTCAACTTAGCTAGAATTAGAGAGAATTCGAGTTATAGACGTTCGAGCTATGGAAGTTCAACTGTAGTTCCATAAGTCAACTACAATCGATAGGGTAGTAATTTATATTTTAATATAAACAAATAATATAATATTAACTATATTGTAGTGTGCGATGGTGTTGGCGATAGGCTAAAAATCATAACTATCAGTATAAGGTGGGCATTCAAATAATCAGGTTTTTATTTCTTTACATTTTGAGTTTAAAATAGTTCCTCATTGTGAGCTTTCTTTTTATTTTTAGTATATATTTATATATATCGTCACAAAATCTCAAGGCCGTTGTTATCT